>OX451739.1:388856972-388864472 GCA_948472305.1 Vicia faba | reverse complement strand
ATTTGACATTGTTGTTGTTGTTGTTGTTGTTTATTTGATGTTGTTGTTTTTGTTGTTGACGTTGTTGTTGTTGTTGTTGTTTATTTGTCGTTGTTGTTGTTGTTGACGTTGTTGTTGTTGTTGTTGTTTATTTGACGTTGTTGTTGTTGTTGTTTATTTGACGTTGTTGTTGTTTATTTGACGGTGTTGTTGTTGTTGTTGTTGTTGTTGTTTATTTGACGTTGTTATTGTTGTTGTTGTTTATTTGACGTTGTTGTTGTTGACGTTGTTGTTGTTGTTGTTTATTTGATGTTGTTTTTGTTGACATGGTTGTTGTGGTTTATTTCACGTTGTTGTTATTATTGACGTTGTTGTTTATTTGACGTTGTTGTTGTTGTTTATTTGACGTTGTTGTTGTTGTTGTTGACGTTGTTGTTGTTTATTTGACATTGTTGTTCTTTATTTGACATTGTTGTTGTTGTTGACGGTGTTGTTGTTGTTGTTATTGTTGTTGTTTATTTGACGTTGTTGTTGTTGTTTATTTGACGTTGTTGTTGTTGTTGTTTATTTGACGTTGTTGTTGTTGTTGTTGTTTATTTGACGTTGTTGTATTTGTTGACGTTGTTGTTGTTGTTGTTTATTTGACGTTTTTATTGTTGTTGACATAGTTGTTGTTGTTGTTGTTTATTTGACGTTGTTGTTGTTGTTGTTGTTGTTGTTTATTTGACATTGTTGTTGTTTATTTGACGTTGTTGTTGTTGTTTATTTGACGGTGTTGTTGTTGTTGTTTATTTGACGGTGTTGTTGTTGTTGTTGACGGTGTTGTTGTTGTTGTTTATTTGACATTGTTGTTGTTATTGTTGACGTTGTTGTTGTTGTTTATTTGACGTTGTTGTTGTTGTTGTTTCTTTGACGTTGTTGTTGTTTATTTGACGTTGTTGTTGTTGTTGTTTATTTGACGTTGTTGTTGTTTATTTGACGTTGTTGTTGTTTATTTGACGTTGTTGTTGTTGTTGTTTATTTGACGTTGTTGTTGACGTTGTTGTTGTTGTTATTGTTTATTTGACGTTGTTGTTGTTGTTGTTTATTTGACGTAGTTGTTGTTGTTGACATTGTTGTTGTTGTTGTTGTTTATTTGACGTTTTTGTTGTTGATGTTGTTGTTGTTTTCGTTGTTGTTTATTTGACGTTGTTGTAGTTGTTTAATTGACGTTGTTGTTGTTGTTTATTTGACGTTGTTGTTGTTGTTGTTGTTGTTATTGTTGTTGTTGTTTATTTGACGATGTTGTTGTTGTTGTTATTTATTTGACGTTGTTGTTGTTGTTGTTGTTGACGTTGTTGTTGTTGTTGTTTATTTGACGTTGTTGTTGTTGTTTATTTGACATTGTTGTTGTTGTTGTTGTTATTGTTTATTTGATGTTGTTGTTGTTTATTTGACGTTGTTGTTGTTGTTTATTTGACATTGTTGTTGTTGTTGTTATTGTTTATTTGATGTTGTTGTTGTTTATTTGACGTTGTTGTTGTTGTTTATTTGACATTGTTGTTGTTGTTGTTATTGTTTATTTGACGTTGTTGTTGTTTATTTGACGTTGTTGTTGTTGATGTTGTTTTTGTAGTTGTTTATTTGACGTTGTTTTTGTTGTTTATTTGACGTTGTTGTTGTTGTTGTTTATTTGACGTTGTTGTTGTTGTTGTTTATTTGACGTTGTTGTTGTTGTTGTTTATTTGACGTTGTTGTTGTTGACGTTGCTGTTGTTGTTTATTTGACGTTGTTGTTGTTGACATAGTTGTTGTTGTTGTTTATTTGACGTTGTTGTTGTTGTTGACGTTGTTGTTGTTGTTGTTGTTTATTTGACGTTTTTGTTATTGTTGATGTTGTTGTTGTTGTTGTTGTTGTTTATTTGACGTTGTTGTTGTTTATTTGACGGTGTTGTTGTTGTTGTTGTTTATTTGATGTTGTTATTGTTGTTGTTGTTTATTTGATGTTGTTGTTGTTGTTGACGTTGTTGTTGTTGTTGTTTATTTGATGTTGTTGTTGTTGACATGGTTGTTGTGGTTTATTTCACGTTGTTGTTATTATTGACGTTGTTGTTTATTTGACGTTGTTGTTGTTGTTTATTTGACGTTGTTGTTGTTGTTGACGTTGTTGTTGTTTATTTGACATTGTTGTTCTTTATTTGACATTGTTGTTGTTGTTGACGGTGTTGTTGTTGTTGTTATTGTTGTTGTTTATTTGACGTTGTTGTTATTGTTTATTTGACGTTGTTGTTGTTGTTGTTGTTTATTTGACGTTGTTGTTGTTGTTGTTTATTTGACGTTGTTGTATTTGTTGACGTTGTTGTTGTTGTTGTTGTTGTTTATTTGACGTTTTTGTTGTTGTTGACATAGTTGTTGTTGTTGTTGTTTATTTGACGTTGTTGTTGTTGTTGTTTATTTGACATTGTTGTTGTTTATTTGACGTTGTTGTTGTTGTTTATTTGATGGTGTTGTTGTTGTTGTTTATTTGAAGTTGTTGTTGTTGTTGTTGTTTATTTGACGTTGTTGTTGTTGTTGTTGTTGTTTATTTGACGTTGTTGTTGTTGTTGACATAGTTGTTGTTGTTGTTGTTGTTTATTTGACGATGTTGTTATTGTTGTTGACGTTGTTGTTGTTGTTGTTTATTTGTTGTTGTTGTTGTTTATTTGACGTTGTTGTTGTTGTTTATTTGACGTTGTTGTTGTTGTTTATTTGATGTTGTTGTTGTTGTTGACATAGTTGTTGTTGTTTATTTCACGTTGTTGTTGTTGATGTTGTTGTTTATTTGATGTTGTTGTTGTTGTTGCCGTTGTTGTTGTTGTTGTTGCCGTTGTTGTTGTTGTTGTTGTTTATTTTTCGTTGTTGTTGTTTATTTGGCATTGTTGTTGTTGTTGATGGTGTTGTTGTTGTTGTTGATGTTTATTTGACATTGTTGTTGTTGTTGTTGACGTTGTTGTTGTTTATTTGACATTGTTGTTGTTGTTGTTCTTTATTTGACGTTGTTGTTGTTTATTTGACGTTGTTGTTGTTGTTTATTTGACATTATTGTTGTTGACGTTGTTGTTGTTATTGTTTATTTGACGTTGTTGTTGTTGTTGTTTATTTGACGTAGTTGTTGTTGTTCACGTTGTTGTTGTTGTTTATTTTACGTTTTTGTTGTTGTTGATGTTGTTGTTTTTGTTTTTGTTTATTTGACGTTGTTGTTGTTGTTTATTTGACGTTGTTGTTGTTGTTGTTTATTTGGCGTTGTTGTTGTTGTTATTGTTGTTGTTGTTTATTTGATGTTGTTGTTGTTGTTTATTTGACATTGTTGTTGTTTATTTGACATTGTTGTTGTTGTTATTGACGTTGCTGTTGTTGTTTATTTGACGTTGTTGTTGTTATTTATTTGACATTGTTGTTGTTGTTGTTATTGTTTATTTGACGTTGTTGTTGTTGTTGTTGTTGACGTTGTTGTTGTTGTTGTTTATTTGACGTTGTTGTTGTTGTTTATTTGACATTGTTGTTGTTGTTGTTGTTATTGTTTATTTGATGTTGTTGTTGTTTATTTGACGTTGTTGTTGTTGTTTATTTGACATTGTTGTTGTTGTTGTTATTGTTTATTTGATGTTGTTGTTGTTTATTTGACGTTGTTGTTGTTGTTTATTTGACATTGTTGTTGTTGTTGTTATTGTTTATTTGACGTTGTTGTTGTTTATTTGACGTTGTTGTTGTTGATGTTGTTTTTGTAGTTGTTTATTTGACGTTGTTTTTGTTGTTTATTTGACGTTGTTGTTGTTGTTGTTTATTTGACGTTGTTGTTGTTGTTGTTTATTTGACGTTGTTGTTGTTGACGTTGCTGTTGTTGTTTATTTGACGTTGTTGTTGTTGACATAGTTGTTGTTGTTGTTTATTTGACGTTGTTGTTGTTGTTGACGTTGTTGTTGTTGTTGTTGTTGTTGTTGTTTATTTGACGTTTTTGTTATTGTTGATGTTGTTGTTGTTGTTGTTGTTGTTTATTTGACGTTGTTGTTGTTTATTTGACGGTGTTGTTGTTGTTGTTGTTTATTTGATGTTGTTATTGTTGTTGTTGTTTATTTGATGTTGTTGTTGTTGTTGACGTTGTTGTTGTTGTTGTTTATTTGATGTTGTTGTTGTTGACATGGTTGTTGTGGTTTATTTCACGTTGTTGTTATTATTGACGTTGTTGTTTATTTGACGTTGTTGTTGTTTATTTGACGTTGTTGTTGTTGTTGACGTTGTTGTTGTTTATTTGACATTGTTGTTCTTTATTTGACATTGTTGTTGTTGTTGACGGTGTTGTTGTTGTTGTTATTGTTGTTGTTTATTTGACGTTGTTGTTATTGTTTATTTGACGTTGTTGTTGTTGTTGTTGTTTATTTGACGTTGTTGTTGTTGTTGTTTATTTGACGTTGTTGTATTTGTTGACGTTGTTGTTGTTGTTGTTGTTTATTTGACGTTTTTGTTGTTGTTGACATAGTTGTTGTTGTTGTTGTTTATTTGACGTTGTTGTTGTTGTTGTTTATTTGACATTGTTGTTGTTTATTTGACGTTGTTGTTGTTGTTTATTTGATGGTGTTGTTGTTGTTGTTTATTTGAAGTTGTTGTTGTTGTTGTTGTTTATTTGACGTTGTTGTTGTTGTTGTTGTTGTTGTTTATTTGACGTTGTTGTTGTTGTTGACATAGTTGTTGTTGTTGTTGTTGTTTATTTGACGATGTTGTTATTGTTGTTGACGTTGTTGTTGTTGTTGTTTATTTGTTGTTGTTGTTGTTTATTTGACGTTGTTGTTGTTGTTTATTTGACGTTGTTGTTGTTGTTTATTTGATGTTGTTGTTGTTGTTGACATAGTTGTTGTTGTTTATTTCACGTTGTTGTTGTTGATGTTGTTGTTTATTTGATGTTGTTGTTGTTGTTGCCGTTGTTGTTGTTGTTGTTGCCGTTGTTGTTGTTGTTGTTTATTTTTCGTTGTTGTTGTTTATTTGGCATTGTTGTTGTTGTTGACGGTGTTGTTGTTGTTGTTGTTGATGTTTATTTGACATTGTTGTTGTTGTTGTTGACGTTGTTGTTGTTTATTTGACATTGTTGTTGTTGTTGTTCTTTATTTGACGTTGTTGTTGTTTATTTGACGTTGTTGTTGTTGTTTATTTGACATTATTGTTGTTGACGTTGTTGTTGTTATTGTTTATTTGACGTTGTTGTTGTTGTTGTTTATTTGACGTAGTTGTTGTTGTTCACGTTGTTGTTGTTGTTTATTTTACGTTTTTGTTGTTGTTGATGTTGTTGTTTTTGTTTTTGTTTATTTGACGTTGTTGTTGTTGTTTATTTGACGTTGTTGTTGTTGTTGTTGTTTATTTGGCGTTGTTGTTGTTGTTATTGTTGTTGTTGTTTATTTGATGTTGTTGTTGTTGTTTATTTGACATTGTTGTTGTTTATTTGACATTGTTGTTGTTGTTATTGACGTTGCTGTTGTTGTTTATTTGACGTTGTTGTTGTTATTTATTTGACATTGTTGTTGTTGTTGTTATTGTTTATTTGACGTTGTTGTTGTTGTTGTTTATTTGATGTTGTTGTTTTTGTTGTTGACGTTGTTGTTGTTGTTGTTTATTTGTCGTTGTTGTTGTTGTTGACGTTGTTGTTGTTGTTGTTGTTTATTTGACGTTGTTATTGTTGTTTATTTGACGTTGTTGTTGTTGTTGTTTATTTGACGCTGTTGTTGTTGTTGTTGTTTACTTGACGTTGTTGTTGTTGTTGTTGTTTATTTGACGTAGTTGTTGTTGTTGACGTTGTTGTTGTTGTTTATTTGACGTTTTTGTTGTTGTTGATGTTGTTGTTGTTGTTGTTTATTTGACGTTGTTGTTGTTTATTTGACGGTGTTGTTGTTGTTGTTTATTTGACGGTGTTGTTGTTGTTGTTCTTGTTTATTTGACGTTGTTATTGTTGTTGTTGTTTATTTGACGTTGTTGTTGTTGACGTTGTTGTTGTTGTTGTTTATTTGATTTTGTTGTTGTTGACATGGTTGTTGTGGTTTATTTCACGTTGTTGTTATTATTGACGTTGTTGTTGTTGTTTATTTGACGTTGTTGTTGTTGTTGACGGTGTTGTTGTTGTTGTTATTGTTGTTGTTTATTTGACGTTGTTGTTGTTGTTGTTTATTTGACGTTGTTGTTGTTGTTGTTTATTTGACGTTGTTGTTGTTGTTTTTTATTTGACGTTGTTGTATTTGTTGACGTTGTTGTTGTTGTTGTTGTTTATTTGACGTTTTTGTTGTTGTTGACATAGTTGTTGTTGTTGTTGTTGTTTATTTGACGTTGTTGTTGTTGTTGTTGTTTATTTGACATTGTTGTTGTTTATTTGACGTTGTTGTTGTTGTTTATTTGACGGTGTTGTTGTTGTTGTTTATTTGAAGTTGTTGTTGTTGTTGTTGTTTATTTGACGTTGTTGTTGTTGTTGTTTATTTGACGTTGTTGTTGTTGTTGTTGACATAGTTGTTGTTGTTGTTGTTGTTGTTTATTTGACGATGTTGTTATTGTTGTTGACGTTGTTGTTGTTGTTGTTGTTTATTTGACGTTGTTGTTGTTGTTGTTTATTTGACGTTGTTGTTGTTGTTTATTTGACGTTGTTGTTGTTGTTTATTTAACGTTGTTGTTGTTGTTATTGTTTATTTGACGTTCTTATTGTTGTTGTTGTTTATTTGACGTTGTTATTGTTGTTGACGTTGTTGTTGTTGTTGTTTATTTGATGTTGTTGTTGTTGTTGACATAGTTGTTGTTGTTTATTTCACGTTGTTGTTGTTGATGTTGTTGTTTATTTGACGTTGTTGTTGTTGTTGTCGTTGTTGTTGTCGTTGTTTATTTTTTGTTGTTGTTGTTGTTTATTTGGCATTGTTGTTGTTGTTGACGGTGTTGTTGTTGTTGTTGTTGTTTATTTGACATTGTTGTTGTTGTTGTTGTTGACGTTGTTGTTGTTTATTTGACATTGTTATTGTTGTTGTTCTTTATTTGACGTTGTTGTTGTTTATTTGACGTTGTTGTTGTTGTTTATTTGACGTTGTTGTTGTTGACGTTGTTGTTGTTATTGTTTATTTGACGTTGTTGTTGTTGTTGTTTATTTGACGTAGTTGTAGTTGTTCACGTTGTTGTTGTTGTTTATTTTACGTTTTTGTTGTTGTTGATGTTGTTGTTGTTTTTGTTTTTGTTTATTTGACGTTGTTGTTGTTGTTTATTTGACGTTGTTGTTGTTGTTGTTGTTTATTTGACGTTGTTGTTGTTGTTGTTGTTATTGTTATTGTTGTTGTTATTGTTTATTTGACGTTGTTGTTGTTGTTGTTGTTTATTTAACATTGTTGTTGTTTATTTGACATTGTTGTTGTTATTGACGTTGTTGTTGTTGTTTATTTGACGTTGTTGTTGTTGTTTATTTGACATTGTTGTTGTTGTTGTTATTGTTTATTTGACGTTGTTGTTGTTGTTGTTGTTTTTGTTGTTGACGTTGTTGTTGTTGTTGTTT
>OX451739.1:388679472-388849472 GCA_948472305.1 Vicia faba | reverse complement strand
GTTTATTTGATGTTGTTGTTGTTGTTGACGTTGTTGTTGTTGTTGTTGTTGTTTATTTGACGTTGTTGTTTATTTGACGTTGTTGTTGTTGTTGACGTTGTTGTGGTTGTTGTTTATTTGACGTTGTTGTTGTTGTTGATTACTTGACGTTGTTGTTGTTGTTGTTTTTGTTGTTTATTTGACGTTGTTGTTGTTGTTGACATAGTTATTGTTGTTGTTTATTTGACGTTGTTGTTGTTGTTTATTTGACATTGTTGTTGTTGTTAACGGTGTTGTTGTTGTTGTTTATTTGACATTGTTGTTGTTGTTGTTGTTTATTTGACGTTGTTGTTGTTTATTTGACGTTGTTGTTGTTGTTTATTTGACGTTTTTGTTGACGTTGTTGTTGTTGTTATTATTGTTTATTTGACGTTGTTGTTGTTTATTTGACGTAGTTGTTGTTGTTGATGTTGTTGTTGTGGTTTATTTGACGTTTTTGTTATTGATGTTGTTGTTGTTTTCGTTGTTGTTTATTTGACGTTGTTGTAGTTGTTTAATTGACGTTGTTGTTGTTGTTGTTGTTTATTTGACGTTATTGTTGTTGTTGTTGTTATTGTTGTTGTTGTTGTTTATTTGACGTTGTTGTTGTTGTTGTTTATTTGACGCTGTTGTTGTTGTTGTTGTTGTTGTTGTTGTTTATTTGACATTGTTGTTGTTTATTTGACATTGTTGTTGTTGTTATTGACGTTGCTGTTGTTGTTTATTTGACGTTGTTGTTGTTGTTTATTTGTCATTGTTGTTGTTGTTGTTATTGTTTATTTGACGTTGTTATTGTTGTTGTTTATTTGATGGTGTTGTTTTTGTTGTTGACGTTGTTGTTGTTGTTGTTTATTTGTCGTTGTTGTTGTTGTTGACGTTGTTGTTGTTGTTGTTTATTTGACGTTGTTGTTGTTGTTGTTGTTTATTTGACGTTGTTGTTGTTGTTGTTTATTTGACGTTGTTGTTGTTGTTGTTGTTGTTTACTTGACGTTGTTGTTGTTGTTGTTGTTTATTTGACGTAGTTGTTGTTGTTGACGTTGTTGTTGTTGTTTATTTGACGTTTTTGTTGTTGTTGATGTTGTTGTTGTTGTTGTTTATTTGACGTTGTTGTTGTTTATTTGACGGTGTTGTTGTTGTTGTTGTTTATTTGACGGTGTTGTTGTTGTTGTTCTTGTTTATTTGACGTTGTTAATTTTGTTGTTGTTTATTTGACGTTGTTGTTGTTAACGTTGTTGTTGTTGTTTATTTGATGTTGTTGTTGTTGACATGGTTGTTGTGGTTTATTTCACGTTGTTGTTATTATTGACGTTGTTGTTGTTGTTGTTTATTTGACGTTGTTGTTGTTGTTGACGTTGTTGTTGTTTATTTGACATTGTTGTTCTTTATTTGACATTGTTGTTGTTGTTGACGGTGTTGTTGTTGTTGTTATTGTTGTTGTTTATTTGACGTTGTTGTTGTTGTTGTTTATTTGACGTTGTTGTTGTTGTTGTTTATTTGACGTTGTTGTTGTTGTTTTTTATTTGACGTTGTTGTATTTGTTGACGTTGTTGTTGTTGTTGTTGTTTATTTGACGTTTTTGTTGTTGTTGACATAGTTGTTGTTGTTGTTGTTGTTTATTTGACGTTGTTGTTGTTGTTGTTGTTTATTTGACATTGTTGTTGTTTATTTGACGTTGTTGTTGTTGTTTATTTGACGGTGTTGTTGTTGTTGTTTATTTGAAGTTGTTGTTGTTGTTGTTGTTTATTTGACGTTGTTGTTGTTGTTGTTTATTTGACGTTGTTGTTGTTGTTGACATAGTTGTTGTTGTTGTTGTTGTTTATTTGACGATGTTGTTATTGTTGTTGACGTTGTTGTTGTTGTTGTTGTTGTTTATTTGACGTTGTTGTTGTTGTTGTTGTTTATTTGACGTTGTTGTTGTTGTTTATTTGACGTTGTTGTTGTTGTTTATTTAACGTTGTTGTTGTTGTTATTGTTTATTTGACGTTCTTATTGTTGTTGTTGTTTATTTGACGTTGTTATTGTTGTTGACGTTGTTGTTGTTGTTGTTTATTTGATGTTGTTGTTGTTATTGACATAGTTGTTGTTGTTTATTTCACGTTGTTGTTGTTGATGTTGTTGTTTATTTGACGTTGTTGTTGTTGTTGTCGTTGTTGTTGTTGTTGTTTATTTGTCATTGTTGTTGTTGTTTATTTGGCATTGTTGTTGTTGTTGACGGTGTTGTTGTTGTTGTTGTTTATTTGACATTGTTGTTGTTGTTGTTGTTGACGTTGTTGTTGTTTATTTGACATTGTTATTGTTGTTGTTCTTTATTTGACGTTGTTGTTGTTTATTTGACGTTGTTGTTGTTGTTTATTTGACGTTGTTGTTGTTGACGTTGTTGTTGTTATTGTTTATTTGACGTTGTTGTTGTTGTTGTTTATTTGACGTAGTTGTAGTTGTTCACGTTGTTGTTGTTGTTTATTTTAAGTTTTTGTTGTTGTTGATGTTGTTGTTGATGTTGTTGTTGTTTTTGTTTTTGTTTATTTGACGTTGTTGTTGTTGTTTATTTGACGTTGTTGTTGTTGTTGTTTATTTGACGTTGTTGTTGTTGTTATTGTTGTTGTTATTGTTTATTTGACGTTGTTGTTGTTGTTGTTGTTGTTTATTTAACATTGTTGTTGTTTATTTGACATTGTTGTTGTTATTGACGTTGTTGTTGTTGTTTATTTGATGTTGTTGTTGTTTATTTGACATTGTTGTTGTTGTTGTTATTGTTTATTTGACGTTGTTGTTGTTGTTGTTGTTTTTGTTGTTGACGTTGTTGTTGTTTATTTGATGTTGTTGTTGTTGTTGACGTTGTTGTTGACGTTGTTGTTGTTTATTTGACATTGTTATTGTTGTTGTTCTTTATTTGACGTTGTTATTGTTTATTTGACGTTGTTGTTGTTGTTTATTTGACATTGTTGTTGTTGACGTTGTTGTTGTTATTGTTTATTTGACGTTGTTGTTGTTGTTTATTTGACGTAGTTGTTGTTTTTCACGTTGTTGTTGTTGTTTATTTTACGTTTTTGTTGTTTTTGATGTTGTTGTTGTTTTTGTTTTTGTTTATTTGACATTATTGTTGTTGTTTATTTGACGTTGTTGTAGTTGTTGTTGTTGTTGTTGTTGTTGTTTATTTGACGTTGTTGTTGTTGTTGTTATTGTTGTTGTTATTGTTTATTTGACGTTGTTGTTGTTGTTGTTGTTTATTTGACATTGTTGATGTTTATTTGACATTGTTGTTGTTATTGACGTTGTTGTTGTTGTTTATTTGACGTTGTTGTTGTTGTTTATTTGACATTGTTGTTGTTGTTGTTATTGTTTATTTGACGTTGTTGTTGTTGTTGTTGTTGTTTTTGTTGTTGACGTTGTTGTTGTTGTTGTTGTTTATTTGATGTTGTTGTTGTTGTTGACGTTGTTGTTGTTGTTGTTGTTGTTGTTTATTTGACGTTGTTGTTTATTTGACGTTGTTGTTGTTGTTGACGTTGTTGTGGTTGTTGTTTATTTGACGTTGTTGTTGTTGTTGTTGATTACTTGACGTTGTTGTTGTTGTTGTTTTTGTTGTTTACTTGACGTTGTTGTTGTTGTTGACATAGTTGTTGTTGTTGTTGTTTATTTGACGTTGTTGTTGTAGTTTATTTGACATTGTTGTTGTTGTTAACGGTGTTGTTGTTGTTGTTGTTTATTTGACATTGTTGTTGTTGTTGTTGTTTATTTGACGTTGTTGTTGTTTATTTGACGTTGTTGTTGTTGTTTATTTGACGTTTTTGTTGACGTTGTTGTTGTTGTTATTATTGTTTATTTGACGTTGTTGTTGTTGTTTATTTGACGTAGTTGTTGTTGTTGATGTTGTTGTTGTGGTTTATTTGATGTTTTTGTTATTGATGTTGTTGTTGTTTTCGTTGTTGTTTATTTGACGTTGTTGTAGTTGTTTAATTGACGTTGTTGTTGTTGTTTATTTGACGTTATTGTTGTTGTTGTTGTTATTGTTGTTGTTGTTGTTTATTTGACGTTGTTGTTGTTGTTGTTTATTTGACGCTGTTGTTGTTGTTGTTGTTGTTGTTTATTTGACATTGTTGTTGTTTATTTGACATTGTTGTTGTTGTTATTGACGTTGCTGTTGTTGTTTATTTGACGTTGTTGTTGTTGTTTATTTGACATTGTTGTTGTTGTTGTTATTGTTTATTTGACGTTGTTGTTGTTGTTGTTGTTTATTTGATGCTGTTGTTTTTGTTGTTGACGTTGTTGTTGTTGTTGTTTATTTGTCGTTGTTGTTGTTGTTGACGTTGTTGTTGTTGTTGTTGTTGTTTATTTGACGTTGTTGTTGTTGTTGTTGTTTATTTGACGTTGTTGTTGTTGTTGTTTATTTGACGTTGTTGTTGTTGTTGTTTACTTGACGTTGTTGTTGTTGTTGTTGTTTATTTGACGTAGTTGTTGTTGTTGACGTTGTTGTTGTTGTTTATTTGACATTTTTGTTGTTGTTGATGTTGTTTTTGTTGTTGTTTATTTGACGTTGTTGTTGTTTATTTGACGGTGTTGTTGTTGTTGTTTATTTGACGGTGTTGTTGTTGTTGTTCTTATTTATTTGACGTTGTTATTGTTGTTGTTGTTTATTTGACGTTGTTGTTGTTGACGTTGTTGTTGTTGTTGTTTATTTGATGTTGTTGTTGTTGACATGGTTGTTGTGGTTTATTTCACGTTGTTGTTATTATTGACGTTGTTGTTGTTGTTTATTTGACGTTGTTGTTGTTGTTGACGTTGTTGTTGTTTATTTGACATTGTTGTTCTTTATTTGACATTGTTGTTGTTGTTGACGGTGTTGTTGTTGTTGTTATTGTTGTTGTTTATTTGACGTTGTTGTTGTTGTTGTTTATTTGACGTTGTTGTTGTTGTTGTTTATTTGACGTTGTTGTTGTTGTTTTTTATTTGACGTTGTTGTATTTGTTGACGTTGTTGTTGTTGTTGTTTATTTGACGTTTTTGTTGTTGTTGACATAGTTGTTGTTGTTGTTGTTGTTGTTTATTTGACGTTGTTGTTGTTGTTGTTGTTGTTTATTTGACATTGTTGTTGTTTATTTGACGTTGTTGTTGTTGTTTATTTGACGGTGTTGTTGTTGTTGTTTATTTGAAGTTGTTGTTGTTGTTGTTGTTTATTTGACGTTGTTGTTGTTGTTGTTGTTTATTTGACGTTGTTGTTGTTGTTGACATAGTTGTTGTTGTTGTTGTTGTTTATTTGACGATGTTGTTATTATTGTTGACGTTGTTGTTGTTGTTGTTTATTTGACGTTGTTGTTGTTGTTGTTTATTTGACGTTGTTGTTGTTGTTTATTTGACGTTGTTGTTGTTGTTTATTTAACGTTGTTGTTGTTGTTATTGTTTATTTGACGTTCTTATTGTTGTTGTTGTTTATTTGACGTTGTTATTGTTGTTGACGTTGTTGTTGTTGTTGTTTATTTGATGTTGTTGTTGTTATTGACATAGTTGTTGTTGTTTATTTCACGTTGTTGTTGTTGATGTTGTTGTTTATTTGATGTTGTTGTTGTTGTTGTCGTTGTTGTTGTTGTTGTTTATTTGTCGTTGTTGTTGTTGTTTATTTGGCATTGTTGTTGTTGTTGACGGTGTTGTTGTTGTTGTTGTTTATTTGACATTGTTGTTGTTGTTGTTGTTGACGTTGTTGTTGTTTATTTGACATTGTTATTGTTGTTGTTCTTTATTTGACGTTGTTGTTGTTTATTTGACGTTGTTGTTGTTGTTTATTTGACGTTGTTGTTGTTGTTTATTTGACGTTGTTGTTGTTGACGTTGTTGTTGTTATTGTTTATTTGACGTTGTTGTTGTTGTTGTTTATTTGACGTAGTTGTAGTTGTTCACGTTGTTGTTGTTGTTTATTTTACGTTTTTGTTGTTGTTGATGTTGTTGTTGTTTTTGTTTTTGTTTATTTGACGTTGTTGTTGTTGTTTATTTGACGTTGTTGTTGTTGTTGTTGTTGTTTATTTGACGTTGTTGTTGTTGTTTATTTGACGTTTTTGTTGTTGTTGATGTTGTTGTTGTTGTTGTTTATTTGACGTTGTTGTTGTTTATTTGACGGTGTTGTTGTTGTTGTTGTTTATTTGACGGTGTTGTTGTTGTTGTTCTTGTTTATTTGACGTTGTTAATTTTGTTGTTGTTTATTTGACGTTGTTGTTGTTAACGTTGTTGTTGTTGTTTATTTGATGTTGTTGTTGTTGACATGGTTGTTGTGGTTTATTTCACGTTGTTGTTATTATTGACGTTGTTGTTGTTGTTGTTTATTTGACGTTGTTGTTGTTGTTGACGTTGTTGTTGTTTATTTGACATTGTTGTTCTTTATTTGACATTGTTGTTGTTGTTGACGGTGTTGTTGTTGTTGTTATTGTTGTTGTTTATTTGACGTTGTTGTTGTTGTTGTTTATTTGACGTTGTTGTTGTTGTTGTTTATTTGACGTTGTTGTTGTTGTTTTTTATTTGACGTTGTTGTATTTGTTGACGTTGTTGTTGTTGTTGTTGTTTATTTGACGTTTTTGTTGTTGTTGACATAGTTGTTGTTGTTGTTGTTGTTTATTTGACGTTGTTGTTGTTGTTGTTGTTTATTTGACATTGTTGTTGTTTATTTGACGTTGTTGTTGTTGTTTATTTGACGGTGTTGTTGTTGTTGTTTATTTGAAGTTGTTGTTGTTGTTGTTGTTTATTTGACGTTGTTGTTGTTGTTGTTTATTTGACGTTGTTGTTGTTGTTGACATAGTTGTTGTTGTTGTTGTTGTTTATTTGACGATGTTGTTATTGTTGTTGACGTTGTTGTTGTTGTTGTTGTTGTTTATTTGACGTTGTTGTTGTTGTTGTTGTTTATTTGACGTTGTTGTTGTTGTTTATTTGACGTTGTTGTTGTTGTTTATTTAACGTTGTTGTTGTTATTGTTTATTTGACGTTCTTATTGTTGTTGTTGTTTATTTGACGTTGTTATTGTTGTTGACGTTGTTGTTGTTGTTGTTTATTTGATGTTGTTGTTGTTATTGACATAGTTGTTGTTGTTTATTTCACGTTGTTGTTGTTGATGTTGTTGTTTATTTGACGTTGTTGTTGTTGTTGTCGTTGTTGTTGTTGTTGTTTATTTGTCATTGTTGTTGTTGTTTATTTGGCATTGTTGTTGTTGTTGACGGTGTTGTTGTTGTTGTTGTTTATTTGACATTGTTGTTGTTGTTGTTGTTGACGTTGTTGTTGTTTATTTGACATTGTTATTGTTGTTGTTCTTTATTTGACGTTGTTGTTGTTTATTTGACGTTGTTGTTGTTGTTTATTTGACGTTGTTGTTGTTGACGTTGTTGTTGTTATTGTTTATTTGACGTTGTTGTTGTTGTTGTTTATTTGACGTAGTTGTAGTTGTTCACGTTGTTGTTGTTGTTTATTTTAAGTTTTTGTTGTTGTTGATGTTGTTGTTGATGTTGTTGTTGTTTTTGTTTTTGTTTATTTGACGTTGTTGTTGTTGTTTATTTGACGTTGTTGTTGTTGTTGTTTATTTGACGTTGTTGTTGTTGTTATTGTTGTTGTTATTGTTTATTTGACGTTGTTGTTGTTGTTGTTGTTGTTTATTTAACATTGTTGTTGTTTATTTGACATTGTTGTTGTTATTGACGTTGTTGTTGTTGTTTATTTGATGTTGTTGTTGTTTATTTGACATTGTTGTTGTTGTTGTTATTGTTTATTTGACGTTGTTGTTGTTGTTGTTGTTTTTGTTGTTGACGTTGTTGTTGTTTATTTGATGTTGTTGTTGTTGTTGACGTTGTTGTTGACGTTGTTGTTGTTTATTTGACATTGTTATTGTTGTTGTTCTTTATTTGACGTTGTTATTGTTTATTTGACGTTGTTGTTGTTGTTTATTTGACATTGTTGTTGTTGACGTTGTTGTTGTTATTGTTTATTTGACGTTGTTGTTGTTGTTTATTTGACGTAGTTGTTGTTTTTCACGTTGTTGTTGTTGTTTATTTTACGTTTTTGTTGTTTTTGATGTTGTTGTTGTTTTTGTTTTTGTTTATTTGACATTATTGTTGTTGTTTATTTGACGTTGTTGTAGTTGTTGTTGTTGTTGTTGTTGTTGTTTATTTGACGTTGTTGTTGTTGTTGTTATTGTTGTTGTTATTGTTTATTTGACGTTGTTGTTGTTGTTGTTGTTTATTTGACATTGTTGATGTTTATTTGACATTGTTGTTGTTATTGACGTTGTTGTTGTTGTTTATTTGACGTTGTTGTTGTTGTTTATTTGACATTGTTGTTGTTGTTGTTATTGTTTATTTGACGTTGTTGTTGTTGTTGTTGTTGTTTTTGTTGTTGACGTTGTTGTTGTTGTTGTTGTTTATTTGATGTTGTTGTTGTTGTTGACGTTGTTGTTGTTGTTGTTGTTGTTTATTTGACGTTGTTGTTTATTTGACGTTGTTGTTGTTGTTGACGTTGTTGTGGTTGTTGTTTATTTGACGTTGTTGTTGTTGTTGTTGATTACTTGACGTTGTTGTTGTTGTTGTTTTTGTTGTTTACTTGACGTTGTTGTTGTTGTTGACATAGTTGTTGTTGTTGTTGTTTATTTGACGTTGTTGTTGTAGTTTATTTGACATTGTTGTTGTTGTTAACGGTGTTGTTGTTGTTGTTGTTTATTTGACATTGTTGTTGTTGTTGTTGTTTATTTGACGTTGTTGTTGTTTATTTGACGTTGTTGTTGTTGTTTATTTGACGTTTTTGTTGACGTTGTTGTTGTTGTTATTATTGTTTATTTGACGTTGTTGTTGTTGTTTATTTGACGTAGTTGTTGTTGTTGATGTTGTTGTTGTGGTTTATTTGATGTTTTTGTTATTGATGTTGTTGTTGTTTTCGTTGTTGTTTATTTGACGTTGTTGTAGTTGTTTAATTGACGTTGTTGTTGTTGTTTATTTGACGTTATTGTTGTTGTTGTTGTTATTGTTGTTGTTGTTGTTTATTTGACGTTGTTGTTGTTGTTGTTTATTTGACGCTGTTGTTGTTGTTGTTGTTGTTGTTTATTTGACATTGTTGTTGTTTATTTGACATTGTTGTTGTTGTTATTGACGTTGCTGTTGTTGTTTATTTGACGTTGTTGTTGTTGTTTATTTGACATTGTTGTTGTTGTTGTTATTGTTTATTTGACGTTGTTGTTGTTGTTGTTGTTGTTTATTTGATGCTGTTGTTTTTGTTGTTGACGTTGTTGTTGTTGTTGTTTATTTGTCGTTGTTGTTGTTGTTGACGTTGTTGTTGTTGTTGTTGTTGTTTATTTGACGTTGTTGTTGTTGTTGTTGTTTATTTGACGTTGTTGTTGTTGTTGTTTATTTGACGTTGTTGTTGTTGTTGTTTACTTGACGTTGTTGTTGTTGTTGTTGTTTATTTGACGTAGTTGTTGTTGTTGACGTTGTTGTTGTTGTTTATTTGACATTTTTGTTGTTGTTGATGTTGTTTTTGTTGTTGTTTATTTGACGTTGTTGTTGTTTATTTGACGGTGTTGTTGTTGTTGTTTATTTGACGGTGTTGTTGTTGTTGTTCTTATTTATTTGACGTTGTTATTGTTGTTGTTGTTTATTTGACGTTGTTGTTGTTGACGTTGTTGTTGTTGTTGTTTATTTGATGTTGTTGTTGTTGACATGGTTGTTGTGGTTTATTTCACGTTGTTGTTATTATTGACGTTGTTGTTGTTGTTTATTTGACGTTGTTGTTGTTGTTGACGTTGTTGTTGTTTATTTGACATTGTTGTTCTTTATTTGACATTGTTGTTGTTGTTGACGGTGTTGTTGTTGTTGTTATTGTTGTTGTTTATTTGACGTTGTTGTTGTTGTTGTTTATTTGACGTTGTTGTTGTTGTTGTTTATTTGACGTTGTTGTTGTTGTTTTTTATTTGACGTTGTTGTATTTGTTGACGTTGTTGTTGTTGTTGTTTATTTGACGTTTTTGTTGTTGTTGACATAGTTGTTGTTGTTGTTGTTGTTGTTTATTTGACGTTGTTGTTGTTGTTGTTGTTGTTTATTTGACATTGTTGTTGTTTATTTGACGTTGTTGTTGTTGTTTATTTGACGGTGTTGTTGTTGTTGTTTATTTGAAGTTGTTGTTGTTGTTGTTGTTTATTTGACGTTGTTGTTGTTGTTGTTGTTTATTTGACGTTGTTGTTGTTGTTGACATAGTTGTTGTTGTTGTTGTTGTTTATTTGACGATGTTGTTATTATTGTTGACGTTGTTGTTGTTGTTGTTTATTTGACGTTGTTGTTGTTGTTGTTTATTTGACGTTGTTGTTGTTGTTTATTTGACGTTGTTGTTGTTGTTTATTTAACGTTGTTGTTGTTGTTATTGTTTATTTGACGTTCTTATTGTTGTTGTTGTTTATTTGACGTTGTTATTGTTGTTGACGTTGTTGTTGTTGTTGTTTATTTGATGTTGTTGTTGTTATTGACATAGTTGTTGTTGTTTATTTCACG
Source organism: Vicia faba (assembly GCA_948472305.1). Classification (NCBI taxonomy): domain Eukaryota; kingdom Viridiplantae; phylum Streptophyta; class Magnoliopsida; order Fabales; family Fabaceae; genus Vicia; species Vicia faba. The sequence goes on along the minus strand of OX451739.1, from coordinate 388,838,960 downwards.
TTGTTGTTGTTGATGTTGTTGTTTATTTGATGTTGTTGTTGTTGTTGTCGTTGTTGTTGTTGTTGTTTATTTGTCGTTGTTGTTGTTGTTTATTTGGCATTGTTGTTGTTGTTGACGGTGTTGTTGTTGTTGTTGTTTATTTGACATTGTTGTTGTTGTTGTTGTTGACGTTGTTGTTGTTTATTTGACATTGTTATTGTTGTTGTTCTTTATTTGACGTTGTTGTTGTTTATTTGACGTTGTTGTTGTTGTTTATTTGACGTTGTTGTTGTTGTTTATTTGACGTTGTTGTTGTTGACGTTGTTGTTGTTATTGTTTATTTGACGTTGTTGTTGTTGTTGTTTATTTGACGTAGTTGTAGTTGTTCACGTTGTTGTTGTTGTTTATTTTACGTTTTTGTTGTTGTTGATGTTGTTGTTGTTTTTGTTTTTGTTTATTTGACGTTGTTGTTGTTGTTTATTTGACGTTGTTGTTGTTGTTGTTGTTGTTTATTTGACGTTGTTGTTGTTGTTGTTAATGTTGTTGTTATTGTTTATTTGACGTTGTTGTTGTTGTTGTTGTTGTTTATTTAACATTGTTGTTGTTTATTTGACATTGTTGTTGTTATTGACGTTGTTGTTGTTGATTAAATTACGTTGTTGTTGTTTATTTGACATTGTTGTTGTTGTTGTTATTGTTTATTTGACGTTGTTGTTGTTGTTGTTGTTGTTGTTTTTGTTGTTGACGTTGTTGTTGTTGTTGTTGTTTATTTGATGTTGTTGTTGTTGTTGACGTTGTTGTTGTTGTTGTTGTTGTTTATTTGACATTGTTGTTTATTTGACGTTGTTGTTGTTGTTGACGTTGTTGTGGTTGTTGTTTATTGGACGTTGTTGTTGTTGTTGTTGTTGATTACTTGACGTTGTTGTTGTTGTTGTTGTTGTTTTTTTTGTTTATTTGACGTTGTTGTTGTTGTTGACATAGTTGTTGTTGTTGTTTATTTGACGTTGTTGTTGTTTATTTGACATTGTTGTTATTGTTAACGGTGTTGTTGTTGTTGTTTATTTGACTTTGTTGTTGTTGTTGTTGACGTTGTTGTTGTTGTTTATTTGACATTGTTGTTGTTGTTGTTGTTTATTTGACGTTGTTGTTGTTTATTTAACGTTGTTGTTGTTGTTTATTTGACGTTTTTGTTGACGTTGTTGTTGTTGTTATTATTGTTTATTTGACGTTATTGTTGTTGTTTATTTGACGTAGTTGTTGTTGTTGATGTTGTTGTTGTTGTTTATTTGACGTTTTTGTTGTTGATGTTGTTGTTGTTTTCGTTGTTGTTTATTTGACGTTGTTGTAGTTGTTTAATTGACCTTGTTGTTGTTGTTGTTTATTTGACGTTATTGTTGTTGTTGTTGTTATTGTTGTTGTTGTTGTTTATTTGACGTTGTTGTTGTTGTTGTTTATTTGACGCTGTTGTTGTTGTTGTTGTTGTTGTTGTTTATTTGACGTTGTTGTTGTTGTTGACGTTGTTGTTGTTGTTTATTTGACGTTGTTGTTGTTGTTTATTTGACATTGTTGTTGTTGTTGTTATTGTTTATTTGACGTTGTTGTTGTTGTTTTTTTTGGCATTGTTGTTGTTGTTGTTGACGTTGTTGTTGTTGTTGTTTATTTGACGTTGTTGTTATTGATGTTGTTTTTGTTGTTGTTTATTTGACGTTGTTGTTGTTGTTGTTGTTTATTTGACGTTGTTGTTGTTGTTGTTGTTTATTTGACGTTGTTGTTGTTGTTATTTATTTGACGTTGTTGTTGTTGTTTATTTGACATTGTTGTTGTTAACGGTGTTGTTGTTGTTGTTTATTTGACGTTGTTGTTGTTGTTGTTGTTTATTTGACGTTGTTGTTGTTGACGTTGTTGTTGTTGTTGTTGTTTATTTGACGTTGTTGTTGTTGACATAGTTGTTATTGTTGTTGTTTATTTGACGTTGTTGTTTTTGTTGACGTTGTTGTTGTTGTTGTTGTTTATTTGACGTTGTTGTTGTAGTTGACATAGTTGTTGTTGTTGTTGTTTATTTGACGTTGTTGTTGTTGTTGACGTTGTTGTTGTTGTTGTTGTTTATTTGACGTTGTTGTTGTTGTTTATTTGACATTGTTGTTGTTGTTGACGTTGTTGTTGTTGTTGTTGTTTATTTGACATTGTTGTTGTTGTTGACGTTGTTGTTGTTGTTTATTTGACTTTGTTGTTGTTGACATAGTTGTTATTGTTGTTGTTTATTTGACGTTGTTGTTGTTGTTGACGTTGTTGTTGTTGTTGTTGTTGTTTATTTGACATTGTTGTTGTTGTTGTTGACGTTGTTGTTGTTGTTGTTTATTTGACTTTGTTGTAGTTGTTGTTTATTTGACGCTGTTGTTGTTGTTGTTGTTGTTGTTTATTTGACATTGTTGTTGTTTATTTGACATTGTTGTTGTTGTTATTGACGTTGCTGTTGTTGTTTATTTGACGTTGTTGTTGTTGTTTATTTGACATTGTTGTTGTTGTTGTTATTGTTTATTTGACGTTGTTGTTGTTGTTGTTGTTTATTTGATGCTGTTGTTTTTGTTGTTGACGTTGTTGTTGTTGTTGTTTATTTGTCGTTGTTGTTGTTGTTGACGTTGTTGTTGTTGTTGTTGTTGTTTATTTGACGTTGTTGTTGTTGTTGTTGTTTATTTGACGTTGTTGTTGTTGTTGTTTATTTGACGTTGTTGTTGTTGTTGTTTACTTGACGTTGTTGTTGTTGTTGTTGTTTATTTGACGTAGTTGTTGTTGTTGACGTTGTTGTTGTTGTTTATTTGACATTTTTGTTGTTGTTGATGTTGTTTTTGTTGTTGTTTATTTGACGTTGTTGTTGTTTATTTGACGGTGTTGTTGTTGTTGTTTATTTGACGGTGTTGTTGTTGTTGTTCTTATTTATTTGACGTTGTTATTGTTGTTGTTGTTTATTTGACGTTGTTGTTGTTGACGTTGTTGTTGTTGTTGTTTATTTGATGTTGTTGTTGTTGACATGGTTGTTGTGGTTTATTTCACGTTGTTGTTATTATTGACGTTGTTGTTGTTGTTTATTTGACGTTGTTGTTGTTGTTGACGTTGTTGTTGTTTATTTGACATTGTTGTTCTTTATTTGACATTGTTGTTGTTGTTGACGGTGTTGTTGTTGTTGTTATTATTGTTGTTTATTTGACGTTGTTGTTGTTGTTGTTTATTTGACGTTGTTGTTGTTGTTGTTTATTTGACGTTGTTGTTGTTGTTTTTTATTTGACGTTGTTGTATTTGTTGACGTTGTTGTTGTTGTTGTTTATTTGACGTTTTTGTTGTTGTTGACATAGTTGTTGTTGTTGTTGTTGTTGTTTATTTGACGTTGTTGTTGTTGTTGTTGTTGTTTATTTGACATTGTTGTTGTTTATTTGACGTTGTTGTTGTTGTTTATTTGACGGTGTTGTTGTTGTTTATTTGAAGTTGTTGTTGTTGTTGTTGTTTATTTGACGTTGTTGTTGTTGTTGTTGTTTATTTGACGTTGTTGTTGTTGTTGACATAGTTGTTGTTGTTGTTGTTGTTTATTTGACGATGTTGTTATTATTGTTGACGTTGTTGTTGTTGTTGTTTATTTGACGTTGTTGTTGTTGTTGTTTATTTGACGTTGTTGTTGTTGTTTATTTGACGTTGTTGTTGTTGTTTATTTAACGTTGTTGTTGTTGTTATTGTTTATTTGACGTTCTTATTGTTGTTGTTGTTTATTTGACGTTGTTATTGTTGTTGACGTTGTTGTTGTTGTTGTTTATTTGATGTTGTTGTTGTTATTGACATAGTTGTTGTTGTTTATTTCACGTTGTTGTTGTTGATGTTGTTGTTTATTTGATGTTGTTGTTGTTGTTGTCGTTGTTGTTGTTGTTGTTTATTTGTCGTTGTTGTTGTTGTTTATTTGGCATTGTTGTTGTTGTTGACGGTGTTGTTGTTGTTGTTGTTTATTTGACATTGTTGTTGTTGTTGTTGTTGACGTTGTTGTTGTTTATTTGACATTGTTATTGTTGTTGTTCTTTATTTGACGTTGTTGTTGTTTATTTGACGTTGTTGTTGTTGTTTATTTGACGTTGTTGTTGTTGACGTTGTTGTTGTTATTGTTTATTTGACGTTGTTGTTGTTGTTGTTTATTTGACGTAGTTGTAGTTGTTCACGTTGTTGTTGTTGTTTATTTTACGTTTTTGTTGTTGTTGATGTTGTTGTTGTTTTTGTTTTTGTTTATTTGACGTTGTTGTTGTTGTTTATTTGACGTTGTTGTTGTTGTTGTTGTTGTTTATTTGACGTTGTTGTTGTTGTTGTTAATGTTGTTGTTATTGTTTATTTGACGTTGTTGTTGTTGTTGTTGTTTATTTAACATTGTTGTTGTTTATTTGACATTGTTGTTGTTATTGACGTTGTTGTTGTTGTTTATTTGACGTTGTTGTTGTTTATTTGACATTGTTGTTGTTGTTGTTATTGTTTATTTGACGTTGTTGTTGTTGTTGTTGTTGTTGTTTTTGTTGTTGACGTTGTTGTTGTTGTTGTTGTTTATTTGATGTTGTTGTTGTTGTTGACGTTGTTGTTGTTGTTGTTGTTGTTTATTTGACATTGTTGTTTATTTGACGTTGTTGTTGTTGTTGACGTTGTTGTGGTTGTTGTTTATTGGACGTTGTTGTTGTTGTTGTTGTTGATTACTTGACGTTGTTGTTGTTGTTGTTGTTGTTTTTTTTGTTTATTTGACGTTGTTGTTGTTGTTGACATAGTTGTTGTTGTTGTTTATTTGACGTTGTTGTTGTTTATTTGACATTGTTGTTATTGTTAACGGTGTTGTTGTTGTTGTTTATTTGACATTGTTGTTGTTGTTGTTGACGTTGTTGTTGTTGTTTATTTGACATTGTTGTTGTTGTTGTTGTTTATTTGACGTTGTTGTTGTTTATTTGACGTTTTTGTTGACGTTGTTGTTGTTGTTATTATTGTTTATTTGACGTTATTGTTGTTGTTTATTTGACGTAGTTGTTGTTGTTGATGTTGTTGTTGTTGTTTATTTGACGTTTTTGTTGTTGATGTTGTTGTTGTTTTCGTTGTTGTTTATTTGACGTTGTTGTAGTTGTTTAATTGACCTTGTTGTTGTTGTTGTTTATTTGACGTTATTGTTGTTGTTGTTGTTATTGTTGTTGTTGTTGTTTATTTGACGTTGTTGTTGTTGTTGTTTATTTGACGCTGTTGTTGTTGTTGTTGTTGTTGTTGTTTATTTGACGTTGTTGTTGTTGTTGACGTTGTTGTTGTTGTTTATTTGACGTTGTTGTTGTTGTTTATTTGACATTGTTGTTGTTGTTGTTATTGTTTATTTGACGTTGTTGTTGTTGTTTTTTTTGGCATTGTTGTTGTTGTTGTTGACGTTGTTGTTGTTGTTGTTTATTTGACGTTGTTGTTATTGATGTTGTTTTTGTTGTTGTTTATTTGACGTTGTTGTTGTTGTTGTTGTTGTTTATTTGACGTTGTTGTTGTTGTTGTTGTTTATTTGACGTTGTTGTTGTTGTTATTTATTTGACGTTGTTGTTGTTGTTTATTTGACATTGTTGTTGTTAACGGTGTTGTTGTTGTTGTTTATTTGACGTTGTTGTTGTTGTTGTTGTTTATTTGACGTTGTTGTTGTTGACGTTGTTGTTGTTGTTGTTGTTTATTTGACGTTGTTGTTGTTGACATAGTTGTTATTGTTGTTGTTTATTTGACGTTGTTGTTTTTGTTGACGTTGTTGTTGTTGTTGTTTATTTGACGTTGTTGTTGTAGTTGACATAGTTGTTGTTGTTGTTGTTTATTTGACGTTGTTGTTGTTGTTGACGTTGTTGTTGTTGTTGTTGTTTATTTGACGTTGTTGTTGTTGTTTATTTGACATTGTTGTTGTTGTTGACGTTGTTGTTGTTGTTGTTGTTTATTTGACATTGTTGTTGTTGTTGACGTTGTTGTTGTTGTTTATTTGACTTTGTTGTTGTTGACATAGTTGTTATTGTTGTTGTTTATTTGACGTTGTTGTTGTTGTTGACGTTGTTGTTGTTGTTGTTGTTGTTTATTTGACATTGTTGTTGTTGTTGTTGACGTTGTTGTTGTTGTTGTTTATTTGACTTTGTTGTAGTTGTTGTTTATTTGACGTTGTTGTTGTTGTTGTTTATTTGACGTTGTTGTTGTTGTTTATTTGACGTTGTTGTTGTTGTTGACGTTGTTGTTGTTGTTTATTTAACGTTGTTGTTGTTATTTATTTGACATTGTTGTTGTTGTTGACGTTGTTGTTGTTGTTGTTGTTGTTGTTGTTGTTGTTTATTTGACATTGTTGTTGTTGTTGTTGACGTTGTTGTTGTTGTTTATTTGACGTTGTTGTTGTTGTTTATTTGACATTGTTGTTGTTGTTATTGTTTATTTGACGTTGTTGTTGTTATTTATTTGACGTTGTTGTTGTTGATGTTGTTTTTGTAGTTGTTTATTTGACGTTGTTGTTGTTTATTTGACGTTGTTGTTGTTGTTGTTTATTTGACGTTGTTGATGTTGTTGTTTATTTGACGTTGTTGTCGTTGTTGTTTATTTGACGTTGTTGTTGTTGACGTTGTTGTTGTTGTTTATTTGACGTTGTTGTTGTTGACATAGTTGTTGTTGTTGTTGTTTATTTGACGTTGTTGTTGTTGTTGACGTTGTTGTTGTTGTTGTTGTTGTTTATTTTACGTTGTTGTTGTTGTTGACATAGTTGTTGTTGTTGTTGTTTATTTGACTTTGGTGTTGTTGTTGACGTTTTTGTTGTTGTTTATTTGACGTTGTTGTTGTTTATTTGACATTGTTGTTGTTGTTGTTGTTTATTTGACATTGTTGTTATTGTTGTTGACGTTGTTGTTGTTGTTATTGTTTATTTGACATTGTTTTGGTTTTGTTGTTTATTTGACATTGTTGTTGTTATTTATTTGACGTTGTTGTGGGTGACATTGTTCTTGTTGTTGTTTATTTGACGTTGTTGTTGTTGTTTATTTGACGTAGTTGTTGTTGTAGACGTTGTTGTTGTTGTTGTTGTTGTTTATTTGACGTTTTTGTTGTAGTTGATGTTGTTGTTGTTGTTGTATATTTGACGTTGTTGTTGTTGTTATTGTTGTTGTTGTTGTTGTTGTTGTTGTTTATTTGACATTATTGTTGTTGTTGTTGTTTATTTGACGTTGTTGTTGTTGTTGTTTATTTGACGTTGTTGTTGTTGTTGTTGTTGTTTATTTGACATTGTTGTTGTTGTTGTTGACGTTGTTGTTGTTGTTTATTTGACATTGTTGTTGTTGTTGTTCTTTTTTTGACGTTGTTATTGTTTATTTGACGTCGTTGTTGTTGTTTATTTGACGTTGTTGTTGTTGACGTTGTTGTTGTTTTTATTGTTTATTTGACGTTGTTGTTGTTGTTTATTTGACGTAGTTGTTGTTGTTGACGTTGTTGTTGTTGTTGTTGTTGTTTATTTGACGTTTTTGTTGTTGTTGATGTTGTTGTTGTTGTTGTTGTCTATTTGACGTTGTTGTTGTTTATTTGACGGTGTTGTTGTTGTTGTTGTTGTTGTTTATTTGACGTTGTTATTGTTGTTGTTGTTTATTTGACGTTGTTGTTGTTGTTGACGTTGTTGTTGTTGTTTATTTGATGTTGTTGTTGACGTTGTTGTTGTTGTTGTTTATTTGATGTTGTTGTTGTTGACATGGTTGTTGTGGTTTATTTCACGTTGTTGTTATTATTGACGTTGTTGTTTATTTGACGTTGTTGTTGTTGTTTATTTGACATTGTTGTTGTTGTTGTTGACGTTGTTGTTGTTTATTTGACATTGTTGTTCTTTATTTGACATTGTTGTTGTTGTTGACGTTGTTGTGGTTGTTGTTATTGTTGTTGTTTATTTGACGTTGTTGTTGTTGTTGTTTATTTGACGTTGTTGTTGTTGTTGTTTATTTGACGTTGCTGTATTTGTTAACGTTGTTGTTGTTGTTGTTGTTGTTGTTTATTTGACGTTTTTGTTGTTGTTGACATAGTTGTTGTTGTTGTTTATTTGACGTTGTTGTTGTTGCTGTTGTTTATTTGACATTGTTGTTGTTGTTTATTTGACGTTGTTGTTGTTGTTGTTTATTTGACGGTGTTGTTGTTGTTGTTTATTTGAAGTTGTTGTTGTTGTTGTTGTTTATTTGACGTTGTTGTTGTTATTGTTTATTTGACGTTGTTGTTGTTGTTGACATAGTTGTTGTTGTTGTTGTTGTTTATTTGACGATGTTGTTATTGTTGTTGACGTTGTTGTTGTTGTTTATTTGACGTTGTTGTTGTTGTTGTTTATTTGACGTTGTTGTTGTTGTTTATTTGACGTTGTTGTTGTTGTTTATTTAACGTTGTTGTTGTTGTTTATTTGACGATGTTGTTATTGTTGTTGACGTTGTTGTTGTTGTTTATTTGACGTTGTTGTTGTTGTTGTTTATTTGACGTTGTTGTTGTTGTTTATTTGACGTTGTTGTTGTTGTTTATTTAACGTTGTTGTTGTTGTTTATTTGACGTTGTTGTTGTTGTTGACGTTGTTGTTGTCGTTGTTGTTTATTTGATGTTGTTGTTGTTGTTGACATAGTTGTTGTTGTTTATTTCACGTTGTTGTTGTTGACGTTGTTGTTTATTTGACGTTGTTGTTGTTGTTGACGTTGTTGTTGTTGTTGTTGTTAATTTGACGATGTTGTTGTTGTTTATTTGACATTGTTGTTGTTGTTGACAGTGTTGTTGTTGTTGTTGTTTATTTGACATTGTTGTTGTTGTTGACGTTGTTGTTGTTTATTTGACATTGTTGTTGTTGTTATTCTTTATTTGACGTTGTTGTTGTTTATTTGGCGTTGTTGTTGTTGTTGTTTATTTGACGTTGTTGTTGTTGACGTTGTTGTTGTTATTGTTTATTTGACGTTGTTGTTGTTGTTGTTGTTGTTGTTGTTTATTTGATGTAGTTATTGTTGTTGACGTTGTTGTTGTTGTTTATTTTACGTTTTTGTTGTTGTTGATGTTGTTGTTGTTTTTGTTTTTGTTTATTTGACGTTGTTGTTGTTGTTGTTGTTTATTTGACGTTGTTCTTGTTGTTGTTTATTTGGCGTTGTTGTTGTTGTTGTTGTTGTTATTGTTGTTGTTATTGTTTATTTGACGTTGTTGTTGTTGTTTATTTGACATTGTTGTTGTTTATTTGACATTGTTGTTGTTGTTATTGACGTTGCTGTTGTTGTTTATTTGACGTTGTTGTTGTTTATTTGACATTATTGTTGTTGTTGTTATTATTTATTTGACGTTGTTGTTGTTGTTGTTTATTTGATGTTGTTGTTTTTGTTGTTGACGTTGTTGTTGTTGTTGTTGTTTATTTGTCGTTGTTGTTGTTGTTGACGTTGTTGTTGTTGTTGTTGTTTATTTGACGTTGTTATTGTTGTTGTTGTTTATTTGACGTTGTTGTTTATTTGACGTTGTTGTTGTTGTTGTTGTTGTTTATTTGACGTTGTTGTTGTTTTTGTTGTTTACTTGACGTTGTTGTTGTTGTTGTTGTTGTTGTTTATTTGATGTAGTTGTTGTTGTTGACGTTGTTGTTGTTGTTGTTGTTTATTTGACGTTTTTGTTGTTGTTGATGTTGTTGTTGTTGTTGTTGTTTATTTGACGTTGTTGTTGTTTATTTGACGGTGTTGTTGTTGTTGTTGATTATTTGACGTTGTTATTGTTGTTGTTGTTTATTTGACGTTGTTGTTGTTGTTGACGTTGTTGTTGTTGTTGTTTATTTGATGTTGTTGACATGGTTGTTGTGGTTTATTTCACGTTGTTGTTATTATTGACGTTGTTGTTTATTTGACGTTGTTGTTGTTGTTTATTTGACGTTGTTGTTGTTGTTGTTGACGTTGTTGTTGTTTATTTGACATTGTTGTTCTTTATTTGACATTGTTGTTGTTGTTGACGGTAATGTTGTTGTTGTTATTGTTGTTGTTTATTTGAGGTTGTTGTTGTTTTTTATTTGACGTTGTTGTTGTTGTTTATTTGACGTTGTTGTTGTTGTTATTGTTTATTTGACGTTGTTGTTGTTTTTTATTTGACATAGTTGTTGTTGTTGACGTTGTTGTTGTTGTTGTTATTGTTTATTTGACGTAGTTGTTGTTTATTTGACGTTGTTGTTGTTATTGTTTATTTGACGTTGTTGTTGTTGTTTATTTGACGTAGTTGTTGTTGTTGACGTTGTTGTTGTTTATTTGACGTTTTTGTTGTTGTTGATGTTGTTGTTGTTTTTGTTTTTCTTGATTTGACGTTGTTGTTGTTGTTTATTTGACGTTGTTGTTGTTGTTGTTGTTTATTTGACGTTGTTGTTGTTGTTTATTTGACGTTGTTGTTGTTGTTGTTGTTTATTTGACGTTGTTGTTGTTGTTGTTTATTTGACGTTGTTGTATTTGTTAACGTTGTTGTTGTTGTTGTTGTTGTTGTTTATTTGACGTTTTTGTTGTTGTTGACATAGTTGTTGTTGTTGTTTATTTGACGTTGTTGTTGTTGCTGTTGTTTATTTGACATTGTTGTTGTTGTTTATTTGACGTTGTTGTTGTTGTTGTTTATTTGACGTTGTTGTTGTTGCTGACATAGTTGTTGTTGTTGTTGTTTATTTGACGATGTTGTTATTGTTGTTGACGTTGTTGTTGTTGTTTATTTGACGTTGTTGTTGTTGTTGTTTATTTGACGTTGTTGTTGTTGTTTATTTGACATTGTTGTTGTTGTTTATTTAACGTTGTTGTTGTTGTTGTTGTTGTTTATTTGACGATGTTGTTATTGTTGTTGACGTTGTTGTTGTTGTTTATTTGACGTTGTTGTTGTTGTTGTTTATTTGACGTTGTTGTTGTTGTTTATTTGACGTTGTTGTTGTTGTTTATTTAACGTTGTTGTTGTTGTTGTTGTTGTTTATTTGACGTTGTTGTTGTTGTTGACGTTGTTGTTGTTGTTGTTGTTTATTTGATGTTGTTGTTGTTGTTGACATAGTTGTTGTTGTTTATTTCACGTTGTTGTTGTTGACGTTGTTGTTTATTTGACGTTGTTGTTGTTGTTGACGTTGTTGTTGTTGTTGTTGTTTATTTGACGATGTTGTTGTTGTTTATTTGACATTGTTGTTGTTGTTGACAGTGTTGTTGTTGTTGTTTATTTGACATTGTTGTTGTTGTTGACGTTGTTGTTGTTTATTTGACATTGTTGTTATTGTTGTTCTTTATTTGACGTTGTTGTTGTTTATTTGGCGTTGTTGTTGTTGTTGTTTATTTGACGTTGTTGTTGTTGACGTTGTTGTTGTTATTGTTTATTTGACGTTGTTGTTGTTGTTGTTGTTGTTGTTGTTGTTGTTGTTGTTTATTTTACGTAGTTATTGTTGTTGACGTTGTTGTTGTTGTTTATTTTACGTTTTTGTTGTTGTTGATGTTGTTGTTGTTTTTGTTTTTGTTTATTTGACGTTGTTGTTGTTGTTTATTTGACGTTGTTCTTGTTGTTGTTTATTTGGCGTTGTTGTTGTTGTTGTTGTTATTGTTGTTGTTGTTGTTTATTTGACGTTGTTGTCGTTGTTTATTTGACATTGTTGTTGTTTATTTGACATTGTTGTTGTTGTTATTGACGTTGCTGTTGTTGTTTATTTGACGTTGTTGTTGTTTATTTGACATTGTTGTTGTTGTTGTTATTATTTATTTGACGTTGTTGTTGTTGTTGTTTATTTGATGTTGTTGTTTTTGTTGTTGACGTTGACGTTGTTGTTGTTTATTTGACGTTGTTGTTGTTGTTGACGTTGTTGTTGTTGTTGTTGTTTATTTGACGTTGTTATTGTTGTTGTTGTTTATTTGACGTTGTTGTTTATTTGACGTTGTTGTTGTTGTTGTTGTTTATTTGACGTTGTTGTTGTTGTTGTTGTTTACTTGACGTTGTTGTTGTTGTTGTTGTTGTTGTTTATTTGATGTAGTTGTTGTTGTTGACGTTGTTGTTGTTGTTGTTTATTTGACGTTTTTGTTGTTGTTGATGTTGTTGTTGTTGTTGTTGTTTATTTGACGTTGTTGTTGTTTATTTGACGGTGTTGTTGTTGTTGTTGATTATTTGACGTTGTTATTGTTGTTGTTGTTTATTTGACGTTGTTGTTGTTGTTGTTGACGTTGTTGTTGTTGTTGTTTATTTGATGTTGTTGACATGGTTGTTGTGGTTTATTTCACGTTGTTGTTATTATTGACGTTGTTGTTGTTGTTTATTTGACGTTGTTGTTGTTGTTGTTGACGTTGTTGTTGTTTATTTGACATTGTTGTTCTTTATTTGACATTGTTGTTGTTGTTGACGGTAATGTTGTTGTTGTTATTGTTGTTGTTTATTTGACGTTGTTGTTGTTGTTGTTTATTTGACGTTGTTGTTGTTGTTGTTTATTTGACGTTGTTGTATTTGTTGACGTTGTTGTTGTTGTTTATTTGACGTTTTTGTTGTTGTTAACATAGTTGTTGTTATTGTTGTTTATTTGACGTTGTTGTTGTTGTCGTTGTTGTTGTTTATTTGACATTGTTGTTGTTTATTTGACGTTGTTGTTGTTTATTTGACGGTGTTGTTGTTGTTGTTTATTTGAAGTTGTTGTTGTTGTTGTTGTTGTTTATTTGACATTGTTGTTGTTGTTGTTGTTTATTTGACGTTGTTGTTGTTGTTGACATAGTTGTTGTTGTTGTTGTTTATTTGACGATGTTGTTATTGTTGTTGACGTTGTTGTTGTTGTTGTTGTTTATTTGACGTTGTTGTTGTTGTTGTTTATTTGACGTTGTTGTTGTTGTTTATGTGACGTTGTTGTTGTTGTTTATTTAACGTTGTTGTTGTTGTTGTTGTTTATTTGACGTTCTTATTGTTGTTGTTGTTTATTTGACGTTGTTGTTGTTGTTGACGTTGTTGTTGTTGTTGTTGTTTATTTGATGTTGTTGTTGTTGTTGACATAGTTGTTGTTGTTTATTTCACGTTGTTGTTGTTGATGTTGTTGTTTATTTGACGTTGTTGTTGTTGTTGCCGTTGTTGTTGTTGTTGTTTATTTGTCGTTGTTGTTGTTGATTATTTGGCATTGTTGTTGTTATTGACGGTGTTGTTGTTGTTGTTGTTGTTTATTTGACATTGTTGTTGTTGTTGTTGTTTATTTGACATTGTTGTTGTTGTTGTTATTGTTTATTTGACATTGTTTTAGTTTTGTTGTTTATTTGACATTGTTGTTGTTATTTATTTGACGTTGTTGTGGGTGACATTGTTCTTGTTGTTGTTTATTTGACGTTGTTGTTGTTGTTTATTTGACGTAGTTGTTGTTGTTGTTGACGTTGTTGTTGTTGTTGTTGTTTATTTGACGTTTTTGTTGTTGTTGATGTTGTTGTTGTTGTTGTATATTTGACGTTGTTGTTGTTGTTATTTTTGTTGTTGTTGTTGTTGTTGTTTATTTGACATTATTGTTGTTGTTGTTGTTGTTGTTGTTTATTTGACGTTGTTGTTGTTGTTGTTGTTTATTTGACATTGTTGTTGTTGTTGTTGACGTTGTTGTTGTTGTTTATTTGACGTTGTTGTTGTTGTTGTTCTTTTTTTGACGTTGTTATTGTTTATTTGACGTCGTTGTTGTTGTTTATTTGACGTTGTTGTTGTTGACATTGTTGTTGTTTTTATTGTTTATTTGACGTTGTTGTTGTTTATTTGACGTTGTTGTTGTTGTTGACGTTGTTGTTGTTGTTGTTGTTTATTTGACGTTTTTGTTGTTGTTGATGTTGTTGTTGTTGTTGTTGTCTATTTGACGTTGTTGTTGTTTATATGACGGTGTTGTTGTTGTTGTTGTTGTTGTTGTTGTTTATTTGACGTTGTTATTGTTGTTGTTGTTTATTTGACGTTGTTGTTGTTGTTGACGTTGTTGTTGTTGTTTATTTTATGTTGTTGTTGACGTTGTTGTTGTTGTTGTTGTTGTTGTTTATTTGATGTTGTTGTTGTTGACATGGTTGTTGTGGTTTATTTCACGTTGTTGTTATTATTGACGTTGTTGTTTATTTGACGTTGTTGTTGTTGTTGTTGACGTTGTTGTTGTTTATTTGACATTGTTGTTCTTTATTTGACATTGTTGTTGTTGTTGACGTTGTTGTGGTTGTTGTTATTGTTGTTGTTTATTTGACGTTGTTGTTGTTGTTGTTGTTTATTTGACGTTGTTGTTGTTGTTGTTTATTTGACGTTGTTGTATTTGTTGACGTTGTTGTTGTTGTTGTTGTTGTTTATTTGACGTTTTTGTTGTTGTTGACATAGTTGTTGTTGTTGTTTATTTGACGTTGTTGTTGTTGTTGTTGTTTATTTGACATTGTTGTTGTTGTTTATTTGACGTTGTTGTTGTTGTTTATTTGACGATGTTGTTGTTGTTGTTTATTTGAAGTTGTTGTTGTTGTTGTTGTTTATTTGACGTTGTTGTTGTTGTTGTTTATTTGACGTTGTTGTTGTTGTTGACATAGTTGTTGTTGTTGTTGTTTATTTGACGATGTTGTTATTGTTGTTGACGTTGTTGTTGTTGTTTATTTGACGTTGTTGTTGTTGTTGTTTATTTGACGTTGTTGTTGTTGTTTATTTGACGTTGTTGTTGTTGTTTATTTAACGTTGTTGTTGTTGTTGTTGTTTATTTGACGTTGTTATTGTTGTTGTTGTTTATTTGACGTTGTTGTTGTTGACGTTGTTGTTGTTGTTGTTGTTTATTTGATGTTGTTGTTGTTGACATAGTTGTTGTTGTTTATTTCACGTTGTTGTTGTTGACGTTGTTGTTTATTTGACGTTGTTGTTGTTGTTGACGTTGTTGTTGTTGTTTATTTGACGATGTTGTTGTTGTTTATTTGACATTGTTGTTGTTGTTGACAGTGTTGTTGTTGTTGTTTATTTGACATTGTTGTTGTTGTTGTTGACGTTGTTGTTGTTTATTTGACATTGTTGTTGTTGTTGTTCTTTATTTGACGTTGTTGTTGTTTATTTGACGTTGTTGTTGTTGACGTTATTGTTGTTATTGTTTATTTGACGTTGTTGTTGTTGTTGTTGTTGTTGTTGTTGTTTATTTGACGTAGTTATTGTTGATGACGTTGTTGTTGTTGTTTATTTTACGTTTTTGTTGTTGTTGATGTTGTTGTTGTTTTTGTTTTTGTTTATTTGACGTTGTTGTTGTTGTTGTTGTTTATTTGACGTTGTTCTTGTTGTTGTTTATTTGGCGTTGTTGTTGTTGTTGTTATTGTTGTTGTTGTTGTTTATTTGACGTTGTTGTTGTTGTTGTTTATTTGACATTGTTGTTGTTTATTTGACATTGTTGTTATTGTTATTGACGTTGCTGTTGTTGTTTATTTGACGTTGTTGTTGTTTATTTGACATTGTTGTTGTTGTTGTTATTATTTATTTGACGTTGTTGTTGTTGTTGTTTATTTGATGTTGTTGTTTTTGTTGCTGACGTTGTTGTTGTTGTTGTTGTTGTTTATTTGTCGTTGTTGTTGTTGTTGACGTTGTTGTTGTTGTTGTTGTTTATTTGACGTTGTTATTGTTGTTGTTGTTTATTTGACGTTGTTGTTTATTTGACGTTGTCGTTGTTGTTATTTATTTGACGTTGTTGTTGTTGTTGTTTATTTGACATTGTTGTTGTTAACGGTGTTGTTGTTGTTGTTTATTTGACGTTGTTGTTGTTGTTGTTGTTGTTTATTTGACGTTGTTGTTGTTGACGTTGTTGTTGTTGTTGTTTATTTGACGTTGTTGTTGTTAACATAGTTGTTATTGTTGTTGTTTATTTGACGTTGTTGTTTTTGTTGACGTTGTTGTTGTTGTTGTTTATTTGACGTTGTTGTTGTAGTTGACATAGTTGTTGTTGTTGTTGTTTATTTGACGTTGTTGTTGTTGTTGACGTTGTTGTTGTTGTTGTTGTTTATTTGACGTTGTTGTTGTTGTTTATTTGCCATTGTTGTTGTTGTTGACGTTGTTGTTGTTGTTGTTGTTTATTTGACATTGTTGTTGTTGTTGACGTTGTTGTTGTTGTTGTTTATTTGACTTTGTTGTTGTTGACATAGTTGTTATTGTTGTTGTTTATTTGACGTTGTTGTTGTTGTTGACGTTGTTGTTGTTGTTGTTGTTGTTTATTTGACATTGTTGTTGTTGTTGTTGACGTTGTTGTTGTTGTTGTTTATTTGACTTTGTTGTAGTTGTTGTTTATTTGACGTTGTTGTTGTTGTTGTTTATTTGACGTTGTTGTTGTTGTTTATTTGACGTTGTTGTTGTTGTTGACGTTGTTGTTGTTGTTTATTTAACGTTGTTGTTGTTATTTATTTGACATTGTTGTTGTTGTTGACGTTGTTGTTGTTGTTGTTGTTGTTGTTGTTGTTTATTTGACATTGTTGTTGTTGTTGTTGACGTTGTTGTTGTTGTTTATTTGACGTTGTTGTTGTTGTTTATTTGACATTGTTGTTGTTGTTATTGTTTATTTGACGTTGTTGTTGTTATTTATTTGACGTTGTTGTTGTTGATGTTGTTTTTGTAGTTGTTTATTTGACGTTGTTGTTGTTTATTTGACGTTGTTGTTGTTGTTGTTTATTTGACGTTGTTGATGTTGTTGTTTATTTGACGTTGTTGTCGTTGTTGTTTATTTGACGTTGTTGTTGTTGACGTTGTTGTTGTTGTTTATTTGACGTTGTTGTTGTTGACATAGTTGTTGTTGTTGTTGTTTATTTGACGTTGTTGTTGTTGTTGACGTTGTTGTTGTTGTTCTTGTTGTTTATTTTACGTTGTTGTTGTTGTTGACATAGTTGTTGTTGTTGTTGTTTATTTGACTTTGGTGTTGTTGTTGACGTTTTTGTTGTTGTTTATTTGACGTTGTTGTTGTTTATTTGACATTGTTGTTGTTGTTGTTGTTTATTTGACATTGTTGTTATTGTTGTTGACGTTGTTGTTGTTGTTATTGTTTATTTGACATTGTTTTGGTTTTGTTGTTTATTTGACATTGTTGTTGTTATTTATTTGACGTTGTTGTGGGTGACATTGTTCTTGTTGTTGTTTATTTGACGTTGTTGTTGTTGTTTATTTGACGTAGTTGTTGTTGTAGACGTTGTTGTTGTTGTTGTTGTTTATTTGACGTTTTTGTTGTAGTTGATGTTGTTGTTGTTGTTGTATATTTGACGTTGTTGTTGTTGTTATTGTTGTTGTTGTTGTTGTTGTTGTTGTTGTTGTTTATTTGACATTATTGTTGTTGTTGTTGTTTATTTGACGTTGTTGTTGTTGTTTATTTGACGTTGTTGTTGTTGTTGTTGTTGTTTATTTGACATTGTTGTTGTTGTTGTTGACGTTGTTGTTGTTGTTTATTTGACATTGTTGTTGTTGTTGTTCTTTTTTTGACGTTGTTATTGTTTATTTGACGTCGTTGTTGTTGTTTATTTGACGTTGTTGTTGTTGACGTTGTTGTTGTTTTTATTGTTTATTTGACGTTGTTGTTGTTTATTTGACGTAGTTGTTGTTGTTGACGTTGTTGTTGTTGTTGTTGTTGTTTATTTGACGTTTTTGTTGTTGTTGATGTTGTTGTTGTTGTTGTTGTCTATTTGACGTTGTTGTTGTTTATTTGACGGTGTTGTTGTTGTTGTTGTTGTTGTTTATTTGACGTTGTTATTGTTGTTGTTGTTTATTTGACGTTGTTGTTGTTGTTGACGTTGTTGTTGTTGTATATTTGATGTTGTTGTTGACGTTGTTGTTGTTGTTGTTTATTTGATGTTGTTGTTGTTGACATGGTTGTTGTGGTTTATTTCACGTTGTTGTTATTATTGACGTTGTTGTTTATTTGACGTTGTTGTTGTTGTTTATTTGACATTGTTGTTGTTGTTGTTGACGTTGTTGTTGTTTATTTGACATTGTTGTTCTTTATTTGACATTGTTGTTGTTGTTGACGTTGTTGTGGTTGTTGTTATTGTTGTTGTTTATTTGACGTTGTTGTTGTTGTTGTTTATTTGACGTTGTTGTTGTTGTTGTTTATTTGACGTTGCTGTATTTGTTAACGTTGTTGTTGTTGTTGTTGTTGTTTATTTGACGTTTTTGTTGTTGTTGACATAGTTGTTGTTGTTGTTTATTTGACATTGTTATTGTTGTTTATTTGACGTTGTTGTTGTTGTTGTTTATTTGACGGTGTTGTTGTTGTTGTTTATTTGAAGTTGTTGTTGTTGTTGTTGTTTATTTGACGTTGTTGTTGTTGTTGTTGTTGTTTATTTGACGTTGTTGTTGTTGTTGACATAGTTGTTGTTGTTGTTGTTGTTTATTTGACGATGTTGTTATTGTTGTTGACGTTGTTGTTGTTGTTTATTTGACGTTGTTGTTGTTGTTGTTTATTTGACGTTGTTGTTGTTGTTTATTTGACGTTGTTGTTGTTGTTTATTTAACGTTGTTGTTGTTGTTGTTGTTGTTGTTTATTTGACGATGTTGTTATTGTTGTTGACGTTGTTGTTGTTGTTTATTTGACGTTGTTGTTGTTGTTGTTTATTTGACGTTGTTGTTGTTGTTTATTTGACGTTGTTGTTGTTGTTTATTTAACGTTGTTGTTGTTGTTTATTTGACGTTGTTGTTGTTGTTGACGTTGTTGTTGTCGTTGTTGTTTATTTGATGTTGTTGTTGTTGTTGACATAGTTGTTGTTGTTTATTTCACGTTGTTGTTGTTGACGTTGTTGTTTATTTGACGTTGTTGTTGTTGTTGACGTTGTTGTTGTTGTTGTTGTTTATTTGACGATGTTGTTGTTGTTTATTTGACATTGTTGTTGTTGTTGACAGTGTTGTTGTTGTTGTTGTTTATTTGACATTGTTGTTGTTGTTGACGTTGTTGTTGTTTATTTGACATTGTTGTTGTTGTTATTCTTTATTTGACGTTGTTGTTGTTTATTTGGCGTTGTTGTTGTTGTTGTTTATTTGACGTTGTTGTTGTTGACGTTGTTGTTGTTATTGTTTATTTGACGTTGTTGTTGTTGTTGTTGTTGTTGTTGTTTATTTGATGTAGTTATTGTTGTTGACGTTGTTGTTGTTGTTTATTTTACGTTTTTGTTGTTGTTGATGTTGTTGTTGTTTTTGTTTTTGTTTATTTGACGTTGTTGTTATTGTTGTTGTTTATTTGACGTTGTTCTTGTTGTTGTTTATTTGGCGTTGTTGTTGTTGTTGTTGTTGTTATTGTTGTTGTTATTGTTTATTTGACGTTGTTGTTGTTGTTTATTTGACATTGTTGTTGTTTATTTGACATTGTTGTTGTTGTTATTGACGTTGCTGTTGTTGTTTATTTGACGTTGTTGTTGTTTATTTGACATTATTGTTGTTGTTGTTATTATTTATTTGACGTTGTTGTTGTTGTTGTTTATTTGATGTTGTTGTTTTTGTTGTTGACGTTGTTGTTGTTGTTGTTGTTGTTGTTTATTTGTCGTTGTTGTTGTTGTTGACGTTGTTTTTGTTGTTGTTGTTTATTTGACGTTGTTATTGTTGTTGTTGTTTATTTGACGTTGTTGTTTATTTGACGTTGTTGTTGTTGTTGTTGTTGTTTATTTGACGTTGTTGTTGTTTTTGTTGTTTACTTGACGTTGTTGTTGTTGTTGTTGTTGTTGTTTATTTGATGTAGTTGTTGTTGTTGACGTTGTTGTTGTTGTTGTTGTTGTTGTTTATTTGACGTTTTTGTTGTTGTTGATGTTGTTGTTGTTGTTGTTGTTTATTTGACGTTGTTGTTGTTTATTTGACGGTGTTGTTGTTGTTGTTGATTATTTGACGTTGTTATTGTTGTTGTTGTTTATTTGACGTTGTTGTTGTTGTTGACGTTGTTGTTGTTGTTGTTTATTTGATGTTGTTGACATGGTTGTTGTGGTTTATTTCACGTTGTTGTTATTATTGACGTTGTTGTTTATTTGACGTTGTTGTTGTTGTTTATTTGACGTTGTTGTTGTTGTTGTTGACGTTGTTGTTGTTTATTTGACATTGTTGTTCTTTATTTGACATTGTTGTTGTTGTTGACGGTAATGTTGTTGTTGTTATTGTTGTTGTTTATTTGAGGTTGTTGTTGTTTTTTATTTGACGTTGTTGTTGTTGTTTAATTGACGTTGTTGTTGTTGTTATTGTTTATTTGACGTTGTTGTTGTTTTTTATTTGACATAGTTGTTGTTGTTGACGTTGTTGTTGTTGTTGTTATTGTTTATTTGACGTAGTTGTTGTTTATTTGACGTTGTTGTTGTTGTTTATTTGACGTTGTTGTTGTTATTGTTTATTTGACGTTGTTGTTGTTGTTTATTTGACGTAGTTGTTGTTGTTGACGTTGTTGTTGTTTATTTGACGTTTTTGTTGTTGTTGATGTTGTTGTTGTTTTTGTTTTTCTTGATTTGACGTTGTTGTTGTTGTTTATTTGACGTTGTTGTTGTTGTTGTTGTTGTTTATTTGACGTTGTTGTTGTTGTTTATTTGACGTTGTTGTTGTTGTTGTTGTTGTTTATTTGACGTTGTTGTTGTTGTTGTTTATTTGACGTTGTTGTATTTGTTAACGTTGTTGTTGTTGTTGTTGTTGTTGTTGTTTATTTGACGTTTTTGTTGTTGTTGACATAGTTGTTGTTGTTGTTTATTTGACGTTGTTGTTGTTGCTGTTGTTTATTTGACATTGTTGTTGTTGTTTATTTGACGTTGTTGTTGTTGTTGTTTATTTGACGTTGTTGTTGTTGCTGACATAGTTGTTGTTGTTGTTGTTTATTTGACGATGTTGTTATTGTTGTTGACGTTGTTGTTGTTGTTTATTTGACGTTGTTGTTGTTGTTGTTTATTTGACGTTGTTGTTGTTGTTTATTTGACATTGTTGTTGTTGTTTATTTAACGTTGTTGTTGTTGTTGTCGTTGTTTATTTGACGATGTTGTTATTGTTGTTGACGTTGTTGTTGTTGTTTATTTGACGTTGTTGTTGTTGTTGTTTATTTGACGTTGTTGTTGTTGTTTATTTGACGTTGTTGTTGTTGTTTATTTAACGTTGTTGTTGTTGTTGTTGTTGTTGTTGTTTATTTGACGTTGTTGTTGTTGTTGACGTTGTTGTTGTTGTTGTTGTTTATTTGATGTTGTTGTTGTTGTTGACATAGTTGTTGTTGTTTATTTCACGTTGTTGTTGTTGACGTTGTTGTTTATTTGACGTTGTTGTTGTTGTTGACGTTGTTGTTGTTGTTGTTGTTTATTTGACGATGTTGTTGTTGTTTATTTGACATTGTTGTTGTTGTTGACAGTGTTGTTGTTGTTGTTTATTTGACATTGTTGTTGTTGTTGACGTTTTTGTTGTTTATTTGACATTGTTGTTGTTGTTGTTGTTTATTTGGCGTTGTTGTTGTTGTTGTTTATTTGACGTTGTTGTTGTTGACGTTGTTGTTGTTATTGTTTATTTGACGTTGTTGTTGTTGTTGTTGTTGTTGTTGTTGTTGTTTATTTTACGTAGTTATTGTTGTTGACGTTGTTGTTGTTGTTTATTTTACGTTTTTGTTGTTGTTGATGTTGTTGTTGTTTTTGTTTTTGTTTATTTGACGTTGTTGTTGTTGTTGTTGTTTATTTGACGTTGTTCTTGTTGTTGTTTATTTGGCGTTGTTGTTGTTGTTGTTATTGTTGTTGTTGTTGTTTATTTGACGTTGTTGTTGTTGTTTATTTGACATTGTTGTTGTTTATTTGACATTGTTGTTGTTGTTATTGACGTTGCTGTTGTTGTTTATTTGACGTTGTTGTTGTTTATTTGACATTGTTGTTGTTGTTGTTATTATTTATTTGACGTTGTTGTTGTTGTTGTTTATTTGATGTTGTTGTTTTTGTTGTTGACGTTGACGTTGTTGTTGTTTATTTGACGTTGTTGTTGTTGTTGACGTTGTTGTTGTTGTTGTTGTTTATTTGACGTTGTTATTGTTGTTGTTGTTTATTTGACGTTGTTGTTTATTTGACGTTGTTGTTGTTGTTGTTGTTTATTTGACGTTGTTGTTGTTGTTGTTGTTTACTTGACGTTGTTGTTGTTGTTGTTGTTGTTTATTTGATGTAGTTGTTGTTGTTGACGTTGTTGTTGTTGTTGTTTATTTGATGTTTTTGTTGTTGTTGATGTTGTTGTTGTTGTTGTTGTTTATTTGACGTTGTTGTTGTTTATTTGACGGTGTTGTTGTTGTTGTTGATTATTTGACGTTGTTATTGTTGTTGTTGTTTATTTGACGTTGTTGTTGTTGTTGACGTTGTTGTTGTTGTTGTTTATTTGATGTTGTTGACATGGTTGTTGTGGTTTATTTCACGTTGTTGTTATTATTGACGTTGTTGTTGTTGTTTATTTGACGTTGTTGTTGTTGTTGTTGACGTTGTTGTTGTTTATTTGACATTGTTGTTCTTTATTTGACATTGTTGTTGTTGTTGACGGTAATGTTGTTGTTGTTATTGTTGTTGTTTATTTGACGTTGTTGTTGTTGTTGTTTATTTGACGTTGTTGTTGTTGTTGTTTATTTGACGTTGTTGTATTTGTTGACGTTGTTGTTGTTGTTTATTTGACGTTTTTGTTGTTGTTAACATAGTTGTTATTATTGTTGTTTATTTGACGTTGTTGTTGTTGTCGTCGTTGTTGTTTATTTAACATTGTTGTTGTTTATTTGACGTTGTTGTTGTTTATTTGACGGTGTTGTTGTTGTTGTTTATTTGAAGTTGTTGTTGTTGTTGTTGTTGTTTATTTGACATTGTTGTTGTTGTTGTTGTTTATTTGACGTTGTTGTTGTTGTTGACATAGTTGTTGTTGTTGTTGTTTATTTGACGATGTTGTTATTGTTGTTGACGTTGTTGTTGTTGTTGTTGTTTATTTGACGTTGTTGTTGTTGTTGTTTATTTGACGTTGTTGTTGTTGTTTATGTGACGTTGTTGTTGTTGTTTATTTAACGTTGTTGTTGTTGTTGTTTATTTGACGTTCTTATTGTTGTTGTTGTTTATTTGACGTTGTTGTTGTTGTTGACGTTGTTGTTGTTGTTGTTGTTGTTTATTTGATGTTGTTGTTGTTGTTGACATAGTTGTTGTTGTTTATTTCACGTTGTTGTTGTTGATGTTGTTGTTTATTTGACGTTGTTGTTGTTGTTGCCGTTGTTGTTGTTGTTGTTTATTTGTCGTTGTTGTTGTTGATTATTTGGCATTGTTGTTGTTATTGACGGTGTTGTTGTTGTTGTTGTTGTTTATTTGACATTGTTGTTGTTGTTGTTGTTTATTTGACATTGTTGTTGTTGATGTTGTTGTTGTTGTTATTGTTTATTTGACATTGTTTTAGTTTTGTTGTTTATTTGACATTGTTGTTGTTATTTATTTGACGTTGTTGTGGGTGACATTGTTCTTGTTGTTGTTTATTTGACGTTGTTCTTGTTGTTTATTTGACGTAGTTGTTGTTGTTGTTGACGTTGTTGTTGTTGTTGTTGTTTATTTGACGTTTTTGTTGTTGTTGATGTTGTTGTTGTTGTTGTATATTTGACGTTGTTGTTGTTGTTATTGTTGTTGTTGTTGTTGTTGTTGTTTATTTGACATTATTGTTGTTGTTGTTGTTGTTTATTTGACGTTGTTGTTGTTGTTGTTGTTGTTTATTTGACATTGTTGTTGTTGTTGTTGACGTTGTTGTTGTTGTTTATTTGACGTTGTTGTTGTTGTTGTTCTTTTTTTGACGTTGTTATTGTTTATTTGACGTCGTTGTTGTTGTTTATTTGACGTTGTTGTTGTTGACATTGTTGTTGTTTTTATTGTTTATTTGACGTTGTTGTTGTTTATTTGACGTTGTTGTTGTTGTTGACGTTGTTGTTGTTGTTGTTGTTTATTTGACGTTTTTGTTGTTGTTGATGTTGTTGTTGTTGTTGTTGTCTATTTGACGTTGTTGTTGTTTATATGACGATGTTGTTGTTGTTGTTGTTGTTGTTGTTGTTTATTTGACGTTGTTATTGTTGTTGTTGTTTATTTGACGTTGTTGTTGTTGTTGACGTTGTTGTTGTTGTTTATTTTATGTTGTTGTTGACGTTGTTGTTGTTGTTGTTGTTTATTTGATGTTGTTGTTGTTGACATGGTTGTTGTGGTTTATTTCACGTTGTTGTTATTATTGACGTTGTTGTTTATTTGACGTTGTTGTTGTTGTTGTTGACGTTGTTGTTGTTTATTTGACATTGTTGTTCTTTATTTAACATTGTTGTTGTTGTTGACGTTGTTGTGGTTGTTGTTATTGTTGTTGTTTATTTGACGTTGTTGTTGTTGTTGTTGTTTATTTGACGTTGTTGTTGTTGTTGTTTATTTGACGTTGTTGTATTTGTTGACGTTGTTGTTGTTGTTGTTGTTTATTTGACGTTTTTGTTGTTGTTGACATAGTTGTTGTTGTTGTTTATTTGACGTTGTTGTTGTTGTTGTTGTTTATTTGACATTGTTGTTGTTGTTTATTTGACGTTGTTGTTGTTGTTGTTTATTTGACGATGTTGTTGTTGTTGTTTATTTGAAGTTGTTGTTGTTGTTGTTGTTGTTTATTTGACGTTGTTGTTGTTGTTGTTTATTTGACGTTGTTGTTGTTGTTGACATAGTTGTTGTTGTTGTTGTTTATTTGACGATGTTGTTATTGTTGTTGACGTTGTTGTTGTTGTTTATTTGACGTTGTTGTTGTTGTTGTTTATTTGACGTTGTTGTTGTTGTTTATTTGACGTTGTTGTTGTTGTTTATTTAACGTTGTTGTTGTTGTTGTTGTTGTTTATTTGACGTTGTTATTGTTGTTGTTGTTTATTTGACGTTGTTGTTGTTGACGTTGTTGTTGTTGTTGTTGTTTATTTGATGTTGTTGTTGTTGTTGACATAGTTGTTGTTGTTTATTTCACGTTGTTGTTGTTGACGTTGTTGTTTATTTGACGTTGTTGTTGTTGTTGACGTTGTTGTTGTTGTTGTTTATTTGACGATGTTGTTGTTGTTTATTTGACATTGTTGTTGTTGTTGACAGTGTTGTTGTTGTTGTTTATTTGACATTGTTGTTGTTGTTGTTGACGTTGTTGTTGTTTATTTGGCATTGTTGTTGTTGTTGTTCTTTATTTGACGTTGTTGTTGTTTATTTGACGTTGTTGTTGTTGACGTTATTGTTGTTATTGTTTATTTGACGTTGTTGTTGTTGTTGTTTATTTGACGTAGTTATTGTTGATGACGTTGTTGTTGTTGTTTATTTTACGTTTTTGTTGTTGTTGATGTTGTTGTTGTTTTTGTTTTTGTTTATTTGACGTTGTTGTTGTTGTTGTTGTTTATTTGACGTTGTTCTTGTTGTTGTTTATTTGGCGTTGTTGTTGTTGTTGTTATTGTTGTTGTTGTTGTTTATTTGACGTTGTTGTTGTTGTTGTTTATTTGACATTGTTGTTGTTTATTTGACATTGTTGTTGTTGTTATTGACGTTGCTGTTGTTGTTTATTTGACGTTGTTGTTGTATTATTTGACATTGTTGTTGTTGTTGTTATTATTTATTTGACGTTGTTGTTGTTGTTGTTTATTTGATGTTGTTGTTTTTGTTGCTGACGTTGTTGTTGTTGTTGTTGTTGTTGTTTATTTGTCGTTGTTGTTGTTGTTGACGTTGTTGTTGTTGTTGTTGTTTATTTGACGTTGTTATTGTTGTTGTTGTTTATTTGACGTTGTTGTTTATTTGACGTTGTTGTTGTTGTTTATTTGACGTTGTTGTTGTTGTTGTTGTTTACTTGACGTTGTTGTTGTTGTTGTTGTTGTTGTTTATTTGATGTAGTTGTTGTTGTTGACGTTGTTGTTGTTGTTGTTTATTTGACGTTTTTGTTGTTGTTGATGTTGTTGTTGTTGTTGTTGTTTATTTGATGTTGTTGTTGTTTATTTGACGGTGTTGTTGTTGTTGTCGATTATTTGACGTTGTTATTGTTGTTGTTGTTTATTTGACGTTGTTGTTGTTGTTGACGTTGTTGTTGTTGTTGTTGTTTATTTGATGTTGTTGACATGGTTGTTGTGGTTTATTTCACGTTGTTGTTATTATTGACGTTGTTGTTTATTTGACGTTGTTGTTGTTGTTTATTTGACGTTGTTGTTTTTGTTGTTGACGTTGTTGTTGTTTATTTGACATTGTTGTTCTTTATTTGACATTGTTGTTGTTGTTGACGGTAATGTTGTTGTTGTTATTGTTGTTGTTTATTTGACGTTGTTGTTGTTGTTGTTGTTTATTTGACGTTGTTGTTGTTGTTGTTTATTTGACGTTGTTGTATTTGTTGACGTTGTTGTTGTTGTTTATTTGACGTTTTTGTTGTTGTTAACATAGTTGTTGTTATTGTTGTTTATTTGACGTTGTTGTTGTTGTTTTTGTTGTTGTTGTTGTTGTTTATTTGACATTGTTGTTGTTTATTTGACGTTGTTGTTGTTTATTTGACGGTGTTGTTGTTGTTGTTTATTTGAAGTTGTTGTTGTTGTTGTTGTTGTTTATTTGACGTTGTTGTTGTTGTTGTTGTTTATTTGACGTTGTTGTTGTTGTTGACATAGTTGTTGTTGTTTATTTGACGATGTTGTTATTGTTGTTGACGTTGTTGTTGTTGTTGTTTATTTGACGTTGTTGTTGTTGTTGTTGTTTATTTGACGTTGTTGTTGTTGTTTATGTGACGTTGTTGTTGTTGTTTATTTAACGTTGTTGTTGTTGTTATTGTTTATTTGACGTTCTTATTGTTGTTGTTGTTTATTTGACGTTGTTGTTGTTGTTGACGTTGTTGTTGTTGTTGTTTATTTGATGTTGTTGTTGTTGTTGACATAGTTGTTGTTGTTTATTTCACGTTGTTGTTGTTGATGTTGTTGTTTATTTGACGTTGTTGTTGTTGTTGCCGTTGTTGTTGTTGTTGTTGTTTATTTGTCGTTGTTGTTGTTGATTATTTGGCATTGTTGTTGTTGTTGACGGTGTTGTTGTTGTTGTTGTTTATTTGACATTGTTGTTGTTGTTGTTGTTGACGTTGTTGTTGTTTATTTGACATTGTTATTGTTGTTGTTCTTTATTTGACGTTGTTGTTGTTTATTTGACGTTGTTGTTGTTGTTTATTTGACGTTGTTGTTGTTGACGTTGTTGTTGTTATTGTTTATTTGACGTTGTTGTTGTTGTTGTTTATTTGACGTAGTTGTAGTTGTTCACGTTGTTGTTGTTGTTTATTTTACGTTTTTGTTGTTGTTGATGTTGTTGTTGTTTTTGTTTTTGTTTATTTGACGTTGTTGTTGTTGTTTATTTGACGTTGTTGTTGTTGTTGTTGTTGTTTATTTGACGTTGTTGTTGTTGTTGTTAATGTTGTTGTTATTGTTTATTTGACGTTGTTGTTGTTGTTGTTGTTTATTTAACATTGTTGTTGTTTATTTGACATTGTTGTTGTTATTGACGTTGTTGTTGTTGTTTATTTGACGTTGTTGTTGTTTATTTGACATTGTTGTTGTTGTTGTTATTGTTTATTTGACGTTGTTGTTGTTGTTGTTGTTGTTGTTTTTGTTGTTGACGTTGTTGTTGTTGTTGTTGTTTATTTGATGTTGTTGTTGTTGTTGACGTTGTTGTTGTTGTTGTTGTTGTTTATTTGACATTGTTGTTTATTTGACGTTGTTGTTGTTGTTGACGTTGTTGTGGTTGTTGTTTATTGGACGTTGTTGTTGTTGTTGTTGTTGATTACTTGACGTTGTTGTTGTTGTTGTTGTTGTTTTTTTTGTTTATTTGACGTTGTTGTTGTTGTTGACATAGTTGTTGTTGTTGTTTATTTGACGTTGTTGTTGTTTATTTGACATTGTTGTTATTGTTAACGGTGTTGTTGTTGTTGTTTATTTGACATTGTTGTTGTTGTTGTTGACGTTGTTGTTGTTGTTTATTTGACATTGTTGTTGTTGTTGTTGTTTATTTGACGTTGTTGTTGTTTATTTGACGTTTTTGTTGACGTTGTTGTTGTTGTTATTATTGTTTATTTGACGTTATTGTTGTTGTTTATTTGACGTAGTTGTTGTTGTTGATGTTGTTGTTGTTGTTTATTTGACGTTTTTGTTGTTGATGTTGTTGTTGTTTTCGTTGTTGTTTATTTGACGTTGTTGTAGTTGTTTAATTGACCTTGTTGTTGTTGTTGTTTATTTGACGTTATTGTTGTTGTTGTTGTTATTGTTGTTGTTGTTGTTTATTTGACGTTGTTGTTGTTGTTGTTTATTTGACGCTGTTGTTGTTGTTGTTGTTGTTGTTGTTTATTTGACGTTGTTGTTGTTGTTGACGTTGTTGTTGTTGTTTATTTGACGTTGTTGTTGTTGTTTATTTGACATTGTTGTTGTTGTTGTTATTGTTTATTTGACGTTGTTGTTGTTGTTTTTTTTGGCATTGTTGTTGTTGTTGTTGACGTTGTTGTTGTTGTTGTTTATTTGACGTTGTTGTTATTGATGTTGTTTTTGTTGTTGTTTATTTGACGTTGTTGTTGTTGTTGTTGTTGTTTATTTGACGTTGTTGTTGTTGTTGTTGTTTATTTGACGTTGTTGTTGTTGTTATTTATTTGACGTTGTTGTTGTTGTTTATTTGACATTGTTGTTGTTAACGGTGTTGTTGTTGTTGTTTATTTGACGTTGTTGTTGTTGTTGTTGTTTATTTGACGTTGTTGTTGTTGACGTTGTTGTTGTTGTTGTTGTTTATTTGACGTTGTTGTTGTTGACATAGTTGTTATTGTTGTTGTTTATTTGACGTTGTTGTTTTTGTTGACGTTGTTGTTGTTGTTGTTTATTTGACGTTGTTGTTGTAGTTGACATAGTTGTTGTTGTTGTTGTTTATTTGACGTTGTTGTTGTTGTTGACGTTGTTGTTGTTGTTGTTGTTTATTTGACGTTGTTGTTGTTGTTTATTTGACATTGTTGTTGTTGTTGACGTTGTTGTTGTTGTTGTTGTTTATTTGACATTGTTGTTGTTGTTGACGTTGTTGTTGTTGTTTATTTGACTTTGTTGTTGTTGACATAGTTGTTATTGTTGTTGTTTATTTGACGTTGTTGTTGTTGTTGACGTTGTTGTTGTTGTTGTTGTTGTTTATTTGACATTGTTGTTGTTGTTGTTGACGTTGTTGTTGTTGTTGTTTATTTGACTTTGTTGTAGTTGTTGTTTATTTGACGTTGTTGTTGTTGTTGTTTATTTGACGTTGTTGTTGTTGTTTATTTGACGTTGTTGTTGTTGTTGACGTTGTTGTTGTTGTTTATTTAACGTTGTTGTTGTTATTTATTTGACATTGTTGTTGTTGTTGACGTTGTTGTTGTTGTTGTTGTTGTTGTTGTTGTTGTTTATTTGACATTGTTGTTGTTGTTGTTGACGTTGTTGTTGTTGTTTATTTGACGTTGTTGTTGTTGTTTATTTGACATTGTTGTTGTTGTTAT
Organism: Vicia faba; assembly: GCA_948472305.1. Taxonomy (NCBI): domain Eukaryota; kingdom Viridiplantae; phylum Streptophyta; class Magnoliopsida; order Fabales; family Fabaceae; genus Vicia; species Vicia faba. The sequence continues at coordinate 388,809,572 of OX451739.1, read as the reverse complement.
TGTTTATTTGACGTTGTTGTTGTTATTTATTTGACGTTGTTGTTGTTGATGTTGTTTTTGTAGTTGTTTATTTGACGTTGTTGTTGTTTATTTGACGTTGTTGTTGTTGTTGTTTATTTGACGTTGTTGATGTTGTTGTTTATTTGACGTTGTTGTCGTTGTTGTTTATTTGACGTTGTTGTTGTTGACGTTGTTGTTGTTGTTTATTTGACGTTGTTGTTGTTGACATAGTTGTTGTTGTTGTTGTTTATTTGACGTTGTTGTTGTTGTTGACGTTGTTGTTGTTGTTGTTGTTGTTTATTTTACGTTGTTGTTGTTGTTGACATAGTTGTTGTTGTTGTTGTTTATTTGACTTTGGTGTTGTTGTTGACGTTTTTGTTGTTGTTTATTTGACGTTGTTGTTGTTTATTTGACATTGTTGTTGTTGTTGTTGTTTATTTGACATTGTTGTTATTGTTGTTGACGTTGTTGTTGTTGTTATTGTTTATTTGACATTGTTTTGGTTTTGTTGTTTATTTGACATTGTTGTTGTTATTTATTTGACGTTGTTGTGGGTGACATTGTTCTTGTTGTTGTTTATTTGACGTTGTTGTTGTTGTTTATTTGACGTAGTTGTTGTTGTAGACGTTGTTGTTGTTGTTGTTGTTTATTTGACGTTTTTGTTGTAGTTGATGTTGTTGTTGTTGTTGTATATTTGACGTTGTTGTTGTTGTTATTGTTGTTGTTGTTGTTGTTGTTGTTGTTTATTTGACATTATTGTTGTTGTTGTTGTTTATTTGACGTTGTTGTTGTTGTTGTTTATTTGACGTTGTTGTTGTTGTTGTTGTTGTTTATTTGACATTGTTGTTGTTGTTGTTGACGTTGTTGTTGTTGTTTATTTGACATTGTTGTTGTTGTTGTTCTTTTTTTGACGTTGTTATTGTTTATTTGACGTCGTTGTTGTTGTTTATTTGACGTTGTTGTTGTTGACGTTGTTGTTGTTTTTATTGTTTATTTGACGTTGTTGTTGTTGTTTATTTGACGTAGTTGTTGTTGTTGACGTTGTTGTTGTTGTTGTTGTTGTTTATTTGACGTTTTTGTTGTTGTTGATGTTGTTGTTGTTGTTGTTGTCTATTTGACGTTGTTGTTGTTTATTTGACGGTGTTGTTGTTGTTGTTGTTGTTGTTTATTTGACGTTGTTATTGTTGTTGTTGTTTATTTGACGTTGTTGTTGTTGTTGACGTTGTTGTTGTTGTTTATTTGATGTTGTTGTTGACGTTGTTGTTGTTGTTGTTTATTTGATGTTGTTGTTGTTGACATGGTTGTTGTGGTTTATTTCACGTTGTTGTTATTATTGACGTTGTTGTTTATTTGACGTTGTTGTTGTTGTTTATTTGACATTGTTGTTGTAGTTGTTGACGTTGTTGTTGTTTATTTGACATTGTTGTTCTTTATTTGACATTGTTGTTGTTGTTGACGTTGTTGTGGTTGTTGTTATTGTTGTTGTTTATTTGACGTTGTTGTTGTTGTTGTTTATTTGACGTTGTTGTTGTTGTTGTTTATTTGACGTTGCTGTATTTGTTAACGTTGTTGTTGTTGTTGTTGTTGTTGTTTATTTGACGTTTTTGTTGTTGTTGACATAGTTGTTGTTGTTGTTTATTTGACGTTGTTGTTGTTGCTGTTGTTTATTTGACATTGTTGTTGTTGTTTATTTGACGTTGTTGTTGTTGTTGTTTATTTGACGGTGTTGTTGTTGTTGTTTATTTGAAGTTGTTGTTGTTGTTGTTGTTTATTTGACGTTGTTGTTGTTATTGTTTATTTGACGTTGTTGTTGTTGTTGACATAGTTGTTGTTGTTGTTGTTGTTTATTTGACGATGTTGTTATTGTTGTTGACGTTGTTGTTGTTGTTTATTTGACGTTGTTGTTGTTGTTGTTTATTTGACGTTGTTGTTGTTGTTTATTTGACGTTGTTGTTGTTGTTTATTTAACGTTGTTGTTGTTGTTTATTTGACGATGTTGTTATTGTTGTTGACGTTGTTGTTGTTGTTTATTTGACGTTGTTGTTGTTGTTGTTTATTTGACGTTGTTGTTGTTGTTTATTTGACGTTGTTGTTGTTGTTTATTTAACGTTGTTGTTGTTGTTTATTTGACGTTGTTGTTGTTGTTGACGTTGTTGTTGTCGTTGTTGTTTATTTGATGTTGTTGTTGTTGTTGACATAGTTGTTGTTGTTTATTTCACGTTGTTGTTGTTGACGTTGTTGTTTATTTGACGTTGTTGTTGTTGTTGACGTTGTTGTTGTTGTTGTTGTTAATTTGACGATGTTGTTGTTGTTTATTTGACATTGTTGTTGTTGTTGACAGTGTTGTTGTTGTTGTTGTTTATTTGACATTGTTGTTGTTGTTGACGTTGTTGTTGTTTATTTGACATTGTTGTTGTTGTTATTCTTTATTTGACGTTGTTGTTGTTTATTTGGCGTTGTTGTTGTTGTTGTTTATTTGACGTTGTTGTTGTTGACGTTGTTGTTGTTATTGTTTATTTGACGTTGTTGTTGTTGTTGTTGTTGTTGTTGTTTATTTGATGTAGTTATTGTTGTTGACGTTGTTGTTGTTGTTTATTTTACGTTTTTGTTGTTGTTGATGTTGTTGTTGTTTTTGTTTTTGTTTATTTGACGTTGTTGTTGTTGTTGTTGTTTATTTGACGTTGTTCTTGTTGTTGTTTATTTGGCGTTGTTGTTGTTGTTGTTGTTGTTATTGTTGTTGTTATTGTTTATTTGACGTTGTTGTTGTTGTTTATTTGACATTGTTGTTGTTTATTTGACATTGTTGTTGTTGTTATTGACGTTGCTGTTGTTGTTTATTTGACGTTGTTGTTGTTTATTTGACATTATTGTTGTTGTTGTTATTATTTATTTGACGTTGTTGTTGTTGTTGTTTATTTGATGTTGTTGTTTTTGTTGTTGACGTTGTTGTTGTTGTTGTTGTTTATTTGTCGTTGTTGTTGTTGTTGACGTTGTTGTTGTTGTTGTTGTTTATTTGACGTTGTTATTGTTGTTGTTGTTTATTTGACGTTGTTGTTTATTTGACGTTGTTGTTGTTGTTGTTGTTGTTTATTTGACGTTGTTGTTGTTTTTGTTGTTTACTTGACGTTGTTGTTGTTGTTGTTGTTGTTGTTTATTTGATGTAGTTGTTGTTGTTGACGTTGTTGTTGTTGTTGTTGTTTATTTGACGTTTTTGTTGTTGTTGATGTTGTTGTTGTTGTTGTTGTTTATTTGACGTTGTTGTTGTTTATTTGACGGTGTTGTTGTTGTTGTTGATTATTTGACGTTGTTATTGTTGTTGTTGTTTATTTGACGTTGTTGTTGTTGTTGACGTTGTTGTTGTTGTTGTTTATTTGATGTTGTTGACATGGTTGTTGTGGTTTATTTCACGTTGTTGTTATTATTGACGTTGTTGTTTATTTGACGTTGTTGTTGTTGTTTATTTGACGTTGTTGTTGTTGTTGTTGACGTTGTTGTTGTTTATTTGACATTGTTGTTCTTTATTTGACATTGTTGTTGTTGTTGACGGTAATGTTGTTGTTGTTATTGTTGTTGTTTATTTGAGGTTGTTGTTGTTTTTTATTTGACGTTGTTGTTGTTGTTTATTTGACGTTGTTGTTGTTGTTATTGTTTATTTGACGTTGTTGTTGTTTTTTATTTGACATAGTTGTTGTTGTTGACGTTGTTGTTGTTGTTGTTATTGTTTATTTGACGTAGTTGTTGTTTATTTGACGTTGTTGTTGTTATTGTTTATTTGACGTTGTTGTTGTTGTTTATTTGACGTAGTTGTTGTTGTTGACGTTGTTGTTGTTTATTTGACGTTTTTGTTGTTGTTGATGTTGTTGTTGTTTTTGTTTTTCTTGATTTGACGTTGTTGTTGTTGTTTATTTGACGTTGTTGTTGTTGTTGTTGTTTATTTGACGTTGTTGTTGTTGTTTATTTGACGTTGTTGTTGTTGTTGTTGTTTATTTGACGTTGTTGTTGTTGTTGTTTATTTGACGTTGTTGTATTTGTTAACGTTGTTGTTGTTGTTGTTGTTGTTGTTTATTTGACGTTTTTGTTGTTGTTGACATAGTTGTTGTTGTTGTTTATTTGACGTTGTTGTTGTTGCTGTTGTTTATTTGACATTGTTGTTGTTGTTTATTTGACGTTGTTGTTGTTGTTGTTTATTTGACGTTGTTGTTGTTGCTGACATAGTTGTTGTTGTTGTTGTTTATTTGACGATGTTGTTATTGTTGTTGACGTTGTTGTTGTTGTTTATTTGACGTTGTTGTTGTTGTTGTTTATTTGACGTTGTTGTTGTTGTTTATTTGACATTGTTGTTGTTGTTTATTTAACGTTGTTGTTGTTGTTGTTGTTGTTTATTTGACGATGTTGTTATTGTTGTTGACGTTGTTGTTGTTGTTTATTTGACGTTGTTGTTGTTGTTGTTTATTTGACGTTGTTGTTGTTGTTTATTTGACGTTGTTGTTGTTGTTTATTTAACGTTGTTGTTGTTGTTGTTGTTGTTTATTTGACGTTGTTGTTGTTGTTGACGTTGTTGTTGTTGTTGTTGTTTATTTGATGTTGTTGTTGTTGTTGACATAGTTGTTGTTGTTTATTTCACGTTGTTGTTGTTGACGTTGTTGTTTATTTGACGTTGTTGTTGTTGTTGACGTTGTTGTTGTTGTTGTTGTTTATTTGACGATGTTGTTGTTGTTTATTTGACATTGTTGTTGTTGTTGACAGTGTTGTTGTTGTTGTTTATTTGACATTGTTGTTGTTGTTGACGTTGTTGTTGTTTATTTGACATTGTTGTTATTGTTGTTCTTTATTTGACGTTGTTGTTGTTTATTTGGCGTTGTTGTTGTTGTTGTTTATTTGACGTTGTTGTTGTTGACGTTGTTGTTGTTATTGTTTATTTGACGTTGTTGTTGTTGTTGTTGTTGTTGTTGTTGTTGTTTATTTTACGTAGTTATTGTTGTTGACGTTGTTGTTGTTGTTTATTTTACGTTTTTGTTGTTGTTGATGTTGTTGTTGTTTTTGTTTTTGTTTATTTGACGTTGTTGTTGTTGTTTATTTGACGTTGTTCTTGTTGTTGTTTATTTGGCGTTGTTGTTGTTGTTGTTGTTATTGTTGTTGTTGTTGTTTATTTGACGTTGTTGTCGTTGTTTATTTGACATTGTTGTTGTTTATTTGACATTGTTGTTGTTGTTATTGACGTTGCTGTTGTTGTTTATTTGACGTTGTTGTTGTTTATTTGACATTGTTGTTGTTGTTGTTATTATTTATTTGACGTTGTTGTTGTTGTTGTTTATTTGATGTTGTTGTTTTTGTTGTTGACGTTGACGTTGTTGTTGTTTATTTGACGTTGTTGTTGTTGTTGACGTTGTTGTTGTTGTTGTTGTTTATTTGACGTTGTTATTGTTGTTGTTGTTTATTTGACGTTGTTGTTTATTTGACGTTGTTGTTGTTGTTGTTGTTTATTTGACGTTGTTGTTGTTGTTGTTGTTTACTTGACGTTGTTGTTGTTGTTGTTGTTGTTGTTTATTTGATGTAGTTGTTGTTGTTGACGTTGTTGTTGTTGTTGTTTATTTGACGTTTTTGTTGTTGTTGATGTTGTTGTTGTTGTTGTTGTTTATTTGACGTTGTTGTTGTTTATTTGACGGTGTTGTTGTTGTTGTTGATTATTTGACGTTGTTATTGTTGTTGTTGTTTATTTGACGTTGTTGTTGTTGTTGTTGACGTTGTTGTTGTTGTTGTTTATTTGATGTTGTTGACATGGTTGTTGTGGTTTATTTCACGTTGTTGTTATTATTGACGTTGTTGTTGTTGTTTATTTGACGTTGTTGTTGTTGTTGTTGACGTTGTTGTTGTTTATTTGACATTGTTGTTCTTTATTTGACATTGTTGTTGTTGTTGACGGTAATGTTGTTGTTGTTATTGTTGTTGTTTATTTGACGTTGTTGTTGTTGTTGTTTATTTGACGTTGTTGTTGTTGTTGTTTATTTGACGTTGTTGTATTTGTTGACGTTGTTGTTGTTGTTTATTTGACGTTTTTGTTGTTGTTAACATAGTTGTTGTTATTGTTGTTTATTTGACGTTGTTGTTGTTGTCGTTGTTGTTGTTTATTTGACATTGTTGTTGTTTATTTGACGTTGTTGTTGTTTATTTGACGGTGTTGTTGTTGTTGTTTATTTGAAGTTGTTGTTGTTGTTGTTGTTGTTTATTTGACATTGTTGTTGTTGTTGTTGTTTATTTGACGTTGTTGTTGTTGTTGACATAGTTGTTGTTGTTGTTGTTTATTTGACGATGTTGTTATTGTTGTTGACGTTGTTGTTGTTGTTGTTGTTTATTTGACGTTGTTGTTGTTGTTGTTTATTTGACGTTGTTGTTGTTGTTTATGTGACGTTGTTGTTGTTGTTTATTTAACGTTGTTGTTGTTGTTGTTGTTTATTTGACGTTCTTATTGTTGTTGTTGTTTATTTGACGTTGTTGTTGTTGTTGACGTTGTTGTTGTTGTTGTTGTTTATTTGATGTTGTTGTTGTTGTTGACATAGTTGTTGTTGTTTATTTCACGTTGTTGTTGTTGATGTTGTTGTTTATTTGACGTTGTTGTTGTTGTTGCCGTTGTTGTTGTTGTTGTTTATTTGTCGTTGTTGTTGTTGATTATTTGGCATTGTTGTTGTTATTGACGGTGTTGTTGTTGTTGTTGTTGTTTATTTGACATTGTTGTTGTTGTTGTTGTTTATTTGACATTGTTGTTGTTGTTGTTATTGTTTATTTGACATTGTTTTAGTTTTGTTGTTTATTTGACATTGTTGTTGTTATTTATTTGACGTTGTTGTGGGTGACATTGTTCTTGTTGTTGTTTATTTGACGTTGTTGTTGTTGTTTATTTGACGTAGTTGTTGTTGTTGTTGACGTTGTTGTTGTTGTTGTTGTTTATTTGACGTTTTTGTTGTTGTTGATGTTGTTGTTGTTGTTGTATATTTGACGTTGTTGTTGTTGTTATTTTTGTTGTTGTTGTTGTTGTTGTTTATTTGACATTATTGTTGTTGTTGTTGTTGTTGTTTATTTGACGTTGTTGTTGTTGTTGTTGTTTATTTGACATTGTTGTTGTTGTTGTTGACGTTGTTGTTGTTGTTTATTTGACGTTGTTGTTGTTGTTGTTCTTTTTTTGACGTTGTTATTGTTTATTTGACGTCGTTGTTGTTGTTTATTTGACGTTGTTGTTGTTGACATTGTTGTTGTTTTTATTGTTTATTTGACGTTGTTGTTGTTTATTTGACGTTGTTGTTGTTGTTGACGTTGTTGTTGTTGTTGTTGTTTATTTGACGTTTTTGTTGTTGTTGATGTTGTTGTTGTTGTTGTTGTCTATTTGACGTTGTTGTTGTTTATATGACGGTGTTGTTGTTGTTGTTGTTGTTGTTGTTGTTTATTTGACGTTGTTATTGTTGTTGTTGTTTATTTGACGTTGTTGTTGTTGTTGACGTTGTTGTTGTTGTTTATTTTATGTTGTTGTTGACGTTGTTGTTGTTGTTGTTGTTGTTGTTTATTTGATGTTGTTGTTGTTGACATGGTTGTTGTGGTTTATTTCACGTTGTTGTTATTATTGACGTTGTTGTTTATTTGACGTTGTTGTTGTTGTTGTTGACGTTGTTGTTGTTTATTTGACATTGTTGTTCTTTATTTGACATTGTTGTTGTTGTTGACGTTGTTGTGGTTGTTGTTATTGTTGTTGTTTATTTGACGTTGTTGTTGTTGTTGTTGTTTATTTGACGTTGTTGTTGTTGTTGTTTATTTGACGTTGTTGTATTTGTTGACGTTGTTGTTGTTGTTGTTGTTGTTTATTTGACGTTTTTGTTGTTGTTGACATAGTTGTTGTTGTTGTTTATTTGACGTTGTTGTTGTTGTTGTTGTTTATTTGACATTGTTGTTGTTGTTTATTTGACGTTGTTGTTGTTGTTTATTTGACGATGTTGTTGTTGTTGTTTATTTGAAGTTGTTGTTGTTGTTGTTGTTTATTTGACGTTGTTGTTGTTGTTGTTTATTTGACGTTGTTGTTGTTGTTGACATAGTTGTTGTTGTTGTTGTTTATTTGACGATGTTGTTATTGTTGTTGACGTTGTTGTTGTTGTTTATTTGACGTTGTTGTTGTTGTTGTTTATTTGACGTTGTTGTTGTTGTTGTTTATTTGACGTTGTTGTTGTTGTTTATTTAACGTTGTTGTTGTTGTTGTTGTTTATTTGACGTTGTTATTGTTGTTGTTGTTTATTTGACGTTGTTGTTGTTGACGTTGTTGTTGTTGTTGTTGTTTATTTGATGTTGTTGTTGTTGTTGACATAGTTGTTGTTGTTTATTTCACGTTGTTGTTGTTGACGTTGTTGTTTATTTGACGTTGTTGTTGTTGTTGACGTTGTTGTTGTTGTTTATTTGACGATGTTGTTGTTGTTTATTTGACATTGTTGTTGTTGTTGACAGTGTTGTTGTTGTTGTTTATTTGACATTGTTGTTGTTGTTGTTGACGTTGTTGTTGTTTATTTGACATTGTTGTTGTTGTTGTTCTTTATTTGACGTTGTTGTTGTTTATTTGACGTTGTTGTTGTTGACGTTATTGTTGTTATTGTTTATTTGACGTTGTTGTTGTTGTTGTTGTTGTTGTTGTTTATTTGACGTAGTTATTGTTGATGACGTTGTTGTTGTTGTTTATTTTACGTTTTTGTTGTTGTTGATGTTGTTGTTGTTTTTGTTTTTGTTTATTTGACGTTGTTGTTGTTGTTGTTGTTTATTTGACGTTGTTCTTGTTGTTGTTTATTTGGCGTTGTTGTTGTTGTTGTTATTGTTGTTGTTGTTGTTTATTTGACGTTGTTGTTGTTGTTGTTTATTTGACATTGTTGTTGTTTATTTGACATTGTTGTTATTGTTATTGACGTTGCTGTTGTTGTTTATTTGACGTTGTTGTTGTTTATTTGACATTGTTGTTGTTGTTGTTATTATTTATTTGACGTTGTTGTTGTTGTTGTTTATTTGATGTTGTTGTTTTTGTTGCTGACGTTGTTGTTGTTGTTGTTGTTGTTTATTTGTCGTTGTTGTTGTTGTTGACGTTGTTGTTGTTGTTGTTGTTGTTTATTTGACGTTGTTATTGTTGTTGTTGTTTATTTGACGTTGTTGTTTATTTGACGTTGTCGTTGTTGTTATTTATTTGACGTTGTTGTTGTTGTTGTTTATTTGACATTGTTGTTGTTAACGGTGTTGTTGTTGTTGTTTATTTGACGTTGTTGTTGTTGTTGTTGTTGTTTATTTGACGTTGTTGTTGTTGACGTTGTTGTTGTTGTTGTTTATTTGACGTTGTTGTTGTTAACATAGTTGTTATTGTTGTTGTTTATTTGACGTTGTTGTTTTTGTTGACGTTGTTGTTGTTGTTGTTTATTTGACGTTGTTGTTGTAGTTGACATAGTTGTTGTTGTTGTTGTTTATTTGACGTTGTTGTTGTTGTTGACGTTGTTGTTGTTGTTGTTGTTTATTTGACGTTGTTGTTGTTGTTTATTTGCCATTGTTGTTGTTGTTGACGTTGTTGTTGTTGTTGTTGTTTATTTGACATTGTTGTTGTTGTTGACGTTGTTGTTGTTGTTGTTTATTTGACTTTGTTGTTGTTGACATAGTTGTTATTGTTGTTGTTTATTTGACGTTGTTGTTGTTGTTGACGTTGTTGTTGTTGTTGTTGTTGTTTATTTGACATTGTTGTTGTTGTTGTTGACGTTGTTGTTGTTGTTGTTTATTTGACTTTGTTGTAGTTGTTGTTTATTTGACGTTGTTGTTGTTGTTGTTTATTTGACGTTGTTGTTGTTGTTTATTTGACGTTGTTGTTGTTGTTGACGTTGTTGTTGTTGTTTATTTAACGTTGTTGTTGTTATTTATTTGACATTGTTGTTGTTGTTGACGTTGTTGTTGTTGTTGTTGTTGTTGTTGTTGTTGTTTATTTGACATTGTTGTTGTTGTTGTTGACGTTGTTGTTGTTGTTTATTTGACGTTGTTGTTGTTGTTTATTTGACATTGTTGTTGTTGTTATTGTTTATTTGACGTTGTTGTTGTTATTTATTTGACGTTGTTGTTGTTGATGTTGTTTTTGTAGTTGTTTATTTGACGTTGTTGTTGTTTATTTGACGTTGTTGTTGTTGTTGTTTATTTGACGTTGTTGATGTTGTTGTTTATTTGACGTTGTTGTCGTTGTTGTTTATTTGACGTTGTTGTTGTTGACGTTGTTGTTGTTGTTTATTTGACGTTGTTGTTGTTGACATAGTTGTTGTTGTTGTTGTTTATTTGACGTTGTTGTTGTTGTTGACGTTGTTGTTGTTGTTCTTGTTGTTTATTTTACGTTGTTGTTGTTGTTGACATAGTTGTTGTTGTTGTTGTTTATTTGACTTTGGTGTTGTTGTTGACGTTTTTGTTGTTGTTTATTTGACGTTGTTGTTGTTTATTTGACATTGTTGTTGTTGTTGTTGTTTATTTGACATTGTTGTTATTGTTGTTGACGTTGTTGTTGTTGTTATTGTTTATTTGACATTGTTTTGGTTTTGTTGTTTATTTGACATTGTTGTTGTTATTTATTTGACGTTGTTGTGGGTGACATTGTTCTTGTTGTTGTTTATTTGACGTTGTTGTTGTTGTTTATTTGACGTAGTTGTTGTTGTAGACGTTGTTGTTGTTGTTGTTGTTTATTTGACGTTTTTGTTGTAGTTGATGTTGTTGTTGTTGTTGTATATTTGACGTTGTTGTTGTTGTTATTGTTGTTGTTGTTGTTGTTGTTGTTGTTTATTTGACATTATTGTTGTTGTTGTTGTTTATTTGACGTTGTTGTTGTTGTTTATTTGACGTTGTTGTTGTTGTTGTTGTTGTTTATTTGACATTGTTGTTGTTGTTGTTGACGTTGTTGTTGTTGTTTATTTGACATTGTTGTTGTTGTTGTTCTTTTTTTGACGTTGTTATTGTTTATTTGACGTCGTTGTTGTTGTTTATTTGACGTTGTTGTTGTTGACGTTGTTGTTGTTTTTATTGTTTATTTGACGTTGTTGTTGTTTATTTGACGTAGTTGTTGTTGTTGACGTTGTTGTTGTTGTTGTTGTTGTTTATTTGACGTTTTTGTTGTTGTTGATGTTGTTGTTGTTGTTGTTGTCTATTTGACGTTGTTGTTGTTTATTTGACGGTGTTGTTGTTGTTGTTGTTGTTGTTTATTTGACGTTGTTATTGTTGTTGTTGTTTATTTGACGTTGTTGTTGTTGTTGACGTTGTTGTTGTTGTTTATTTGATGTTGTTGTTGACGTTGTTGTTGTTGTTGTTTATTTGATGTTGTTGTTGTTGACATGGTTGTTGTGGTTTATTTCACGTTGTTGTTATTATTGACGTTGTTGTTTATTTGACGTTGTTGTTGTTGTTTATTTGACATTGTTGTTGTTGTTGTTGACGTTGTTGTTGTTTATTTGACATTGTTGTTCTTTATTTGACATTGTTATTGTTGTTGACGTTGTTGTGGTTGTTGTTATTGTTGTTGTTTATTTGACGTTGTTGTTGTTGTTGTTTATTTGACGTTGTTGTTGTTGTTGTTTATTTGACGTTGCTGTATTTGTTAACGTTGTTGTTGTTGTTGTTGTTGTTTATTTGACGTTTTTGTTGTTGTTGACATAGTTGTTGTTGTTGTTTATTTGACATTGTTATTGTTGTTTATTTGACGTTGTTGTTGTTGTTGTTTATTTGACGGTGTTGTTGTTGTTGTTTATTTGAAGTTGTTGTTGTTGTTGTTGTTTATTTGACGTTGTTGTTGTTGTTGTTGTTGTTTATTTGACGTTGTTGTTGTTGTTGACATAGTTGTTGTTGTTGTTGTTTATTTGACGATGTTGTTATTGTTGTTGACGTTGTTGTTGTTGTTTATTTGACGTTGTTGTTGTTGTTGTTTATTTGACGTTGTTGTTGTTGTTTATTTGACGTTGTTGTTGTTGTTTATTTAACGTTGTTGTTGTTGTTGTTGTTGTTTATTTGACGATGTTGTTATTGTTGTTGACGTTGTTGTTGTTGTTTATTTGACGTTGTTGTTGTTGTTGTTTATTTGACGTTGTTGTTGTTGTTTATTTGACGTTGTTGTTGTTGTTTATTTAACGTTGTTGTTGTTGTTTATTTGACGTTGTTGTTGTTGTTGACGTTGTTGTTGTCGTTGTTGTTTATTTGATGTTGTTGTTGTTGTTGACATAGTTGTTGTTGTTTATTTCACGTTGTTGTTGTTGACGTTGTTGTTTATTTGACGTTGTTGTTGTTGTTGACGTTGTTGTTGTTGTTGTTGTTTATTTGACGATGTTGTTGTTGTTTATTTGACATTGTTGTTGTTGTTGACAGTGTTGTTGTTGTTGTTGTTTATTTGACATTGTTGTTGTTGTTGACGTTGTTGTTGTTTATTTGACATTGTTGTTGTTGTTATTCTTTATTTGACGTTGTTGTTGTTTATTTGGCGTTGTTGTTGTTGTTGTTTATTTGACGTTGTTGTTGTTGACGTTGTTGTTGTTATTGTTTATTTGACGTTGTTGTTGTTGTTGTTGTTGTTGTTTATTTGATGTAGTTATTGTTGTTGACGTTGTTGTTGTTGTTTATTTTACGTTTTTGTTGTTGTTGATGTTGTTGTTGTTTTTGTTTTTGTTTATTTGACGTTGTTGTTATTGTTGTTGTTTATTTGACGTTGTTCTTGTTGTTGTTTATTTGGCGTTGTTGTTGTTGTTGTTGTTGTTATTGTTGTTGTTATTGTTTATTTGACGTTGTTGTTGTTGTTTATTTGACATTGTTGTTGTTTATTTGACATTGTTGTTGTTGTTATTGACGTTGCTGTTGTTGTTTATTTGACGTTGTTGTTGTTTATTTGACATTATTGTTGTTGTTGTTATTATTTATTTGACGTTGTTGTTGTTGTTGTTTATTTGATGTTGTTGTTTTTGTTGTTGACGTTGTTGTTGTTGTTGTTGTTTATTTGTCGTTGTTGTTGTTGTTGACGTTGTTTTTGTTGTTGTTGTTTATTTGACGTTGTTATTGTTGTTGTTGTTTATTTGACGTTGTTGTTTATTTGACGTTGTTGTTGTTGTTGTTGTTGTTTATTTGACGTTGTTGTTGTTTTTGTTGTTTACTTGACGTTGTTGTTGTTGTTGTTGTTGTTTATTTGATGTAGTTGTTGTTGTTGACGTTGTTGTTGTTGTTGTTGTTTATTTGACGTTTTTGTTGTTGTTGATGTTGTTGTTGTTGTTGTTGTTTATTTGACGTTGTTGTTGTTTATTTGACGGTGTTGTTGTTGTTGTTGATTATTTGACGTTGTTATTGTTGTTGTTGTTTATTTGACGTTGTTGTTGTTGTTGACGTTGTTGTTGTTGTTGTTTATTTGATGTTGTTGACATGGTTGTTGTGGTTTATTTCACGTTGTTGTTATTATTGACGTTGTTGTTTATTTGACGTTGTTGTTGTTGTTTATTTGACGTTGTTGTTGTTGTTGTTGACGTTGTTGTTGTTTATTTGACATTGTTGTTCTTTATTTGACATTGTTGTTGTTGTTGACGGTAATGTTGTTGTTGTTATTGTTGTTGTTTATTTGAGGTTGTTGTTGTTTTTTATTTGACGTTGTTGTTGTTGTTTATTTGACGTTGTTGTTGTTGTTATTGTTTATTTGACGTTGTTGTTGTTTTTTATTTGACATAGTTGTTGTTGTTGACGTTGTTGTTGTTGTTGTTATTGTTTATTTGACGTAGTTGTTGTTTATTTGACGTTGTTGTTGTTGTTTATTTGACGTTGTTGTTGTTATTGTTTATTTGACGTTGTTGTTGTTGTTTATTTGACGTAGTTGTTGTTGTTGACGTTGTTGTTGTTTATTTGACGTTTTTGTTGTTGTTGATGTTGTTGTTGTTTTTGTTTTTCTTGATTTGACGTTGTTGTTGTTGTTTATTTGACGTTGTTGTTGTTGTTGTTGTTTATTTGACGTTGTTGTTGTTGTTTATTTGACGTTGTTGTTGTTGTTGTTGTTTATTTGACGTTGTTGTTGTTGTTGTTTATTTGACGTTGTTGTATTTGTTAACGTTGTTGTTGTTGTTGTTGTTGTTGTTTATTTGACGTTTTTGTTGTTGTTGACATAGTTGTTGTTGTTGTTTATTTGACGTTGTTGTTGTTGCTGTTGTTTATTTGACATTGTTGTTGTTGTTTATTTGACGTTGTTGTTGTTGTTGTTTATTTGACGTTGTTGTTGTTGCTGACATAGTTGTTGTTGTTGTTGTTTATTTGACGATGTTGTTATTGTTGTTGACGTTGTTGTTGTTGTTTATTTGACGTTGTTGTTGTTGTTGTTGTTTATTTGACGTTGTTGTTGTTGTTTATTTGACATTGTTGTTGTTGTTTATTTAACGTTGTTGTTGTTGTTGTCGTTGTTTATTTGACGATGTTGTTATTGTTGTTGACGTTGTTGTTGTTGTTTATTTGACGTTGTTGTTGTTGTTGTTTATTTGACGTTGTTGTTGTTGTTTATTTGACGTTGTTGTTGTTGTTTATTTAACGTTGTTGTTGTTGTTGTTGTTGTTGTTTATTTGACGTTGTTGTTGTTGTTGACGTTGTTGTTGTTGTTGTTGTTTATTTGATGTTGTTGTTGTTGTTGACATAGTTGTTGTTGTTTATTTCACGTTGTTGTTGTTGACGTTGTTGTTTATTTGACGTTGTTGTTGTTGTTGACGTTGTTGTTGTTGTTGTTTATTTGACGATGTTGTTGTTGTTTATTTGACATTGTTGTTGTTGTTGACAGTGTTGTTGTTGTTGTTTATTTGACATTGTTGTTGTTGTTGACGTTTTTGTTGTTTATTTGACATTGTTGTTGTTGTTGTTCTTTATTTGACGTTGTTGTTGTTTATTTGGCGTTGTTGTTGTTGTTGTTTATTTGACGTTGTTGTTGTTGACGTTGTTGTTGTTATTGTTTATTTGACGTTGTTGTTGTTGTTGTTGTTGTTGTTGTTGTTGTTGTTGTTTATTTTACGTAGTTATTGTTGTTGACGTTGTTGTTGTTGTTTATTTTACGTTTTTGTTGTTGTTGATGTTGTTGTTGTTTTTGTTTTTGTTTATTTGACGTTGTTGTTGTTGTTGTTGTTTATTTGACGTTGTTCTTGTTGTTGTTTATTTGGCGTTGTTGTTGTTGTTGTTATTGTTGTTGTTGTTGTTTATTTGACGTTGTTGTTGTTGTTTATTTGACATTGTTGTTGTTTATTTGACATTGTTGTTGTTGTTATTGACGTTGCTGTTGTTGTTTATTTGACGTTGTTGTTGTTTATTTGACATTGTTGTTGTTGTTGTTATTATTTATTTGACGTTGTTGTTGTTGTTGTTTATTTGATGTTGTTGTTTTTGTTGTTGACGTTGACGTTGTTGTTGTTTATTTGACGTTGTTGTTGTTGTTGACGTTGTTGTTGTTGTTGTTGTTTATTTGACGTTGTTATTGTTGTTGTTGTTTATTTGACGTTGTTGTTTATTTGACGTTGTTGTTGTTGTTGTTGTTTATTTGACGTTGTTGTTGTTGTTGTTGTTTACTTGACGTTGTTGTTGTTGTTGTTGTTGTTTATTTGATGTAGTTGTTGTTGTTGACGTTGTTGTTGTTGTTGTTGTTTATTTGATGTTTTTGTTGTTGTTGATGTTGTTGTTGTTGTTGTTGTTTATTTGACGTTGTTGTTGTTTATTTGACGGTGTTGTTGTTGTTGTTGATTATTTGACGTTGTTATTGTTGTTGTTGTTTATTTGACGTTGTTGTTGTTGTTGACGTTGTTGTTGTTGTTGTTTATTTGATGTTGTTGACATGGTTGTTGTGGTTTATTTCACGTTGTTGTTATTATTGACGTTGTTGTTGTTGTTTATTTGACGTTGTTGTTGTTGTTGTTGACGTTGTTGTTGTTTATTTGACATTGTTGTTCTTTATTTGACATTGTTGTTGTTGTTGACGGTAATGTTGTTGTTGTTATTGTTGTTGTTTATTTGACGTTGTTGTTGTTGTTGTTTATTTGACGTTGTTGTTGTTGTTGTTTATTTGACGTTGTTGTATTTGTTGACGTTGTTGTTGTTGTTTATTTGACGTTTTTGTTGTTGTTAACATAGTTGTTATTATTGTTGTTTATTTGACGTTGTTGTTGTTGTCGTCGTTGTTGTTTATTTAACATTGTTGTTGTTTATTTGACGTTGTTGTTGTTTATTTGACGGTGTTGTTGTTGTTGTTTATTTGAAGTTGTTGTTGTTGTTGTTGTTGTTTATTTGACATTGTTGTTGTTGTTGTTGTTTATTTGACGTTGTTGTTGTTGTTGACATAGTTGTTGTTGTTGTTGTTTATTTGACGATGTTGTTATTGTTGTTGACGTTGTTGTTGTTGTTGTTGTTTATTTGACGTTGTTGTTGTTGTTGTTTATTTGACGTTGTTGTTGTTGTTTATGTGACGTTGTTGTTGTTGTTTATTTAACGTTGTTGTTGTTGTTGTTTATTTGACGTTCTTATTGTTGTTGTTGTTTATTTGACGTTGTTGTTGTTGTTGACGTTGTTGTTGTTGTTGTTGTTTATTTGATGTTGTTGTTGTTGTTGACATAGTTGTTGTTGTTTATTTCACGTTGTTGTTGTTGATGTTGTTGTTTATTTGACGTTGTTGTTGTTGTTGCCGTTGTTGTTGTTGTTGTTTATTTGTCGTTGTTGTTGTTGATTATTTGGCATTGTTGTTGTTATTGACGGTGTTGTTGTTGTTGTTGTTGTTTATTTGACATTGTTGTTGTTGTTGTTGTTTATTTGACATTGTTGTTGTTGATGTTGTTGTTGTTGTTATTGTTTATTTGACATTGTTTTAGTTTTGTTGTTTATTTGACATTGTTGTTGTTATTTATTTGACGTTGTTGTGGGTGACATTGTTCTTGTTGTTGTTTATTTGACGTTGTTCTTGTTGTTTATTTGACGTAGTTGTTGTTGTTGTTGACGTTGTTGTTGTTGTTGTTGTTTATTTGACGTTTTTGTTGTTGTTGATGTTGTTGTTGTTGTTGTATATTTGACGTTGTTGTTGTTGTTATTGTTGTTGTTGTTGTTGTTGTTGTTTATTTGACATTATTGTTGTTGTTGTTGTTGTTTATTTGACGTTGTTGTTGTTGTTGTTGTTGTTTATTTGACATTGTTGTTGTTGTTGTTGACGTTGTTGTTGTTGTTTATTTGACGTTGTTGTTGTTGTTGTTCTTTTTTTGACGTTGTTATTGTTTATTTGACGTCGTTGTTGTTGTTTATTTGACGTTGTTGTTGTTGACATTGTTGTTGTTTTTATTGTTTATTTGACGTTGTTGTTGTTTATTTGACGTTGTTGTTGTTGTTGACGTTGTTGTTGTTGTTGTTGTTTATTTGACGTTTTTGTTGTTGTTGATGTTGTTGTTGTTGTTGTTGTCTATTTGACGTTGTTGTTGTTTATATGACGATGTTGTTGTTGTTGTTGTTGTTGTTGTTGTTTATTTGACGTTGTTATTGTTGTTGTTGTTTATTTGACGTTGTTGTTGTTGTTGACGTTGTTGTTGTTGTTTATTTTATGTTGTTGTTGACGTTGTTGTTGTTGTTGTTGTTTATTTGATGTTGTTGTTGTTGACATGGTTGTTGTGGTTTATTTCACGTTGTTGTTATTATTGACGTTGTTGTTTATTTGACGTTGTTGTTGTTGTTGTTGACGTTGTTGTTGTTTATTTGACATTGTTGTTCTTTATTTAACATTGTTGTTGTTGTTGACGTTGTTGTGGTTGTTGTTATTGTTGTTGTTTATTTGACGTTGTTGTTGTTGTTGTTGTTTATTTGACGTTGTTGTTGTTGTTGTTTATTTGACGTTGTTGTATTTGTTGACGTTGTTGTTGTTGTTGTTGTTTATTTGACGTTTTTGTTGTTGTTGACATAGTTGTTGTTGTTGTTTATTTGACGTTGTTGTTGTTGTTGTTGTTTATTTGACATTGTTGTTGTTGTTTATTTGACGTTGTTGTTGTTGTTGTTTATTTGACGATGTTGTTGTTGTTGTTTATTTGAAGTTGTTGTTGTTGTTGTTGTTGTTTATTTGACGTTGTTGTTGTTGTTGTTTATTTGACGTTGTTGTTGTTGTTGACATAGTTGTTGTTGTTGTTGTTTATTTGACGATGTTGTTATTGTTGTTGACGTTGTTGTTGTTGTTTATTTGACGTTGTTGTTGTTGTTGTTTATTTGACGTTGTTGTTGTTGTTTATTTGACGTTGTTGTTGTTGTTTATTTAACGTTGTTGTTGTTGTTGTTGTTGTTTATTTGACGTTGTTATTGTTGTTGTTGTTTATTTGACGTTGTTGTTGTTGACGTTGTTGTTGTTGTTGTTGTTTATTTGATGTTGTTGTTGTTGTTGACATAGTTGTTGTTGTTTATTTCACGTTGTTGTTGTTGACGTTGTTGTTTATTTGACGTTGTTGTTGTTGTTGACGTTGTTGTTGTTGTTGTTTATTTGACGATGTTGTTGTTGTTTATTTGACATTGTTGTTGTTGTTGACAGTGTTGTTGTTGTTGTTTATTTGACATTGTTGTTGTTGTTGTTGACGTTGTTGTTGTTTATTTGGCATTGTTGTTGTTGTTGTTCTTTATTTGACGTTGTTGTTGTTTATTTGACGTTGTTGTTGTTGACGTTATTGTTGTTATTGTTTATTTGACGTTGTTGTTGTTGTTGTTTATTTGACGTAGTTATTGTTGATGACGTTGTTGTTGTTGTTTATTTTACGTTTTTGTTGTTGTTGATGTTGTTGTTGTTTTTGTTTTTGTTTATTTGACGTTGTTGTTGTTGTTGTTGTTTATTTGACGTTGTTCTTGTTGTTGTTTATTTGGCGTTGTTGTTGTTGTTGTTATTGTTGTTGTTGTTGTTTATTTGACGTTGTTGTTGTTGTTGTTTATTTGACATTGTTGTTGTTTATTTGACATTGTTGTTGTTGTTATTGACGTTGCTGTTGTTGTTTATTTGACGTTGTTGTTGTATTATTTGACATTGTTGTTGTTGTTGTTATTATTTATTTGACGTTGTTGTTGTTGTTGTTTATTTGATGTTGTTGTTTTTGTTGCTGACGTTGTTGTTGTTGTTGTTGTTGTTTATTTGTCGTTGTTGTTGTTGTTGACGTTGTTGTTGTTGTTGTTGTTTATTTGACGTTGTTATTGTTGTTGTTGTTTATTTGACGTTGTTGTTTATTTGACGTTGTTGTTGTTGTTTATTTGACGTTGTTGTTGTTGTTGTTGTTTACTTGACGTTGTTGTTGTTGTTGTTGTTGTTGTTTATTTGATGTAGTTGTTGTTGTTGACGTTGTTGTTGTTGTTGTTTATTTGACGTTTTTGTTGTTGTTGATGTTGTTGTTGTTGTTGTTGTTTATTTGATGTTGTTGTTGTTTATTTGACGGTGTTGTTGTTGTTGTCGATTATTTGACGTTGTTATTGTTGTTGTTGTTTATTTGACGTTGTTGTTGTTGTTGACGTTGTTGTTGTTGTTGTTGTTTATTTGATGTTGTTGACATGGTTGTTGTGGTTTATTTCACGTTGTTGTTATTATTGACGTTGTTGTTTATTTGACGTTGTTGTTGTTGTTTATTTGACGTTGTTGTTTTTGTTGTTGACGTTGTTGTTGTTTATTTGACATTGTTGTTCTTTATTTGACATTGTTGTTGTTGTTGACGGTAATGTTGTTGTTGTTATTGTTGTTGTTTATTTGACGTTGTTGTTGTTGTTGTTGTTTATTTGACGTTGTTGTTGTTGTTGTTTATTTGACGTTGTTGTATTTGTTGACGTTGTTGTTGTTGTTTATTTGACGTTTTTGTTGTTGTTAACATAGTTGTTGTTATTGTTGTTTATTTGACGTTGTTGTTGTTTTTGTTGTTGTTGTTGTTGTTTATTTGACATTGTTGTTGTTTATTTGACGTTGTTGTTGTTTATTTGACGGTGTTGTTGTTGTTGTTTATTTGAAGTTGTTGTTGTTGTTGTTGTTGTTGTTTATTTGACGTTGTTGTTGTTGTTGTTGTTTATTTGACGTTGTTGTTGTTGTTGACATAGTTGTTGTTGTTTATTTGACGATGTTGTTATTGTTGTTGACGTTGTTGTTGTTGTTGTTTATTTGACGTTGTTGTTGTTGTTGTTGTTTATTTGACGTTGTTGTTGTTGTTTATGTGACGTTGTTGTTGTTGTTTATTTAACGTTGTTGTTGTTGTTGTTTATTTGACGTTCTTATTGTTGTTGTTGTTTATTTGACGTTGTTGTTGTTGTTGACGTTGTTGTTGTTGTTGTTTATTTGATGTTGTTGTTGTTGTTGACATAGTTGTTGTTGTTTATTTCACGTTGTTGTTGTTGATGTTGTTGTTTATTTGACGTTGTTGTTGTTGTTGCCGTTGTTGTTGTTGTTGTTGTTTATTTGTCGTTGTTGTTGTTGATTATTTGGCATTGTTGTTGTTATTGAGGGTGTTGTTGTTGTTGTTGTTGTTTATTTAACATTGTTGTTGTTGTTGTTGTTTATTTGAAATTGTTGTTGTTGTTGTTGACGTTGTTGTTGTTGTTATTGTTTATTTGACATTGTTTTAGTTTTGTTGTTTATTTGACATTGTTGTTGTTATTTATTTGACGTTGTTGTGGGTGACATTGTTCTTGTTGTTGTTTATTTGACGTTGTTGTTGTTGTTTATTTGACGTAGTTGTTGTTGTTGACGTTGTTGTTGTTGTTGTTGTTTATTTGACGTTTTTTTTGTTGTTGATGTTGTTGTTGTTGTTGTATATTTGACGTTGTTGTTGTTGTTATTGTTGTTGTTGTTGTTGTTGTTGTTTATTTGACATTATTGTTGTTGTTGTTGTTTATTTGACGTTGTTGTTGTTGCTGTTGTTTATTTGACATTGTTGTTGTTGTTGTTGACGTTGTTGTTGTTGTTTATTTGACGTTGTTGTTGTTGTTGTTCTTTTTTTGACGTTGTTATTGTTTATTTGACGTCGTTGTTGTTGTTTATTTGACGTTGTTGTTGTTGACGTTGTTGTTGTTTTTATTGTTTATTTGACGTTGTTGTTGTTTATTTGACGTTGTTGTTGTTGTTGACGTTGTTGTTGTTGTTGTTGTTGTTTATTTGACGTTTTTGTTGTTGTTGATGTTGTTGTTGTTGTTGTTGTCTATTTGACGTTGTTGTTGTTTATTTGACGGTGTTGTTGTTGTTGTTGTTGTTGTTTATTTGACGTTGTTGTTGTTGTTAACGTTGTTGTTGTTGTTTATTTGATGTTGTTGTTGACGTTGTTGTTGTTGTTGTTGTTTATTTGATGTTGTTGTTGTTGACATGGTTGTTGTGGTTTATTTCTCGTTGTTGTTATTATTGACGTTGTTGTTTATTTGACGTTGTTGTTGTTGTTGTTGACGTTGTTGTTGTTTATTTGACATTGTTGTTCTTTATTTGACATTGTTGTTGTTGTTGACGTTGTTGTGGTTGTTGTTATTGTTGTTGTTTATTTGACGTTGTTGTTGTTGTTGTTTATTTGACGTTGTTGTTGTTGTTGTTGTTTATTTGACGTTGTTGTATTTGTTGACGTTGTTGTTGTTGTTGTTGTTGTTTATTTGACGTTTTTGTTGTTGTTGACATAGTTGTTGTTGTTGTTTATTTGACGTTGTTGTTGTTGTTGTTGTTTATTTGACATTGTTGTTGTTGTTTATTTGACGTTGTTGTTGTTGTTGTTTATTTGACGGTGTTGTTGTTGTTGTTTATTTTAAGTTGTTGTTGTTGTTGTTGTTTATTTGACGTTGTTGTTGTTGTTGTTTATTTGACGTTGTTGTTGTTGTTGACATAGTTGTTGTTGTTGTTGTTTATTTGACGATGTTGTTATTGTTGTTGACGTTGTTGTTGTTGTTTATTTGACGTTGTTGTTGTTGTTGTTTATTTGACGTTGTTGTTGTTGTTTATTTGACGTTGTTGTTGTTGTTTATTTAACGTTGTTGTTGTTGTTGTTTATTTGACGTTGTTATTATTGTTGTTGTTTATTTGACGTTGTTGTTGTTGACGTTGTTGTTGTTGTTGTTGTTTATTTGATGTTGTTGTTGTTGTTGACATAGTTGTTGTTGTTTATTTCACGTTGTTGTTGTTGACGTTGTTGTTTATTTGACGTTGTTGTTGTTGTTGACGTTGTTGTTGTTGTTGTTGTTGTTTATTTGACGTTTTTGTTGTTGTTGATGTTGTTGTTGTTGTTGTCTATTTGACGTTGTTGTTGTTTATTTGACGGTGTTGTTGTTGTTGTTGTTGTTGTTTATTTGACGTTGTTATTGTTGTTGTTGTTTATTTGACGTTGTTGTTGTTGTTAACGTTGTTGTTGTTGTTTATTTGATGTTGTTGTTGACGTTGTTGTTGTTGTTGTTGTTTATTTGATGTTGTTGTTGTTGACATGGTTGTTGTGGTTTATTTCTCATTGTTGTTATTATTGACGTTGTTGTTTATTTGACGTTGTTGTTGTTGTTGTTGACGTTGTTGTTGTTTATTTGACATTGTTGTTCTTTATTTGACATTGTTGTTGTTGTTGACGTTGTTGTGGTTGTTGTTATTGTTGTTGTTTATTTGACGTTGTTGTTGTTGTTGTTGTTTATTTGACGTTGTTGTTGTTGTTGTTTATTTGACGTTGTTGTATTTGTTGACGTTGTTGTTGTTGTTGTTGTTGTTGTTGTTTATTTGACGTTTTTGTTGTTGTTGACATAGTTGTTGTTGTTGTTTATTTGACGTTGTTGTTGTTGTTGTTGTTTATTTGACATTGTTGTTGTTGTTTATTTGACGTTGTTGTTGTTGTTGTTTATTTGACGGTGTTGTTGTTGTTGTTTATTTTAAGTTGTTGTTGTTGTTGTTTATTTGACGTTGTTGTTGTTGTTGTTTATTTGACGTTGTTGTTGTTGTTGACATAGTTGTTGTTGTTGTTATTTATTTGACGATGTTGTTATTGTTGTTGACGTTGTTGTTGTTGTTTATTTGACGTTGTTGTTGTTGTTGTTTATTTGACATTGTTGTTGTTGTTTATTTGACGTTGTTGTTGTTGTTTATTTAACGTTGTTGTTGTTGTTGTTTATTTGACGTTGTTATTATTGTTGTTGTTTATTTGACGTTGTTGTTGTTGACGTTGTTGTTGTTGTTGTTGTTTATTTGATGTTGTTGTTGTTGTTGACATAGTTGTTGTTGTTTATTTCACGTTGTTATTGTTGACGTTGTTGTTTATTTGACGTTGTTGTTGTTGTTGACGTTGTTGTTGTTGTTGTTGTTTATTTGACGATGATGTTGTTGTTTATTTGACATTGTTGTTGTTGTTGACAGTGTTGTTGTTGTTGTTGTTTATTTGACATTGTTGTTGTTGTTGACGTTGTTGTTGTTTATTTGACATTGTTGTTGTTGTTGTTCTTTATTTGACGTTGTTGTTGTTTATTTGACGTTGTTGTTGTTCTTTATTTGACGTTGTTGTTGTTGACGTTGTTGTTGTTATTGTTTATTTGACGTTGTTGTTGTTGTTGTTGTTGTTGTTGTTTATTTGACGTAGTTGTTGTTGTTGACGTTGTTGTTGTTGTTGTTTATTTTACGTTTTTGTTGTTGTTGATGTTGTTGTTGTTTTTGTTTTTGTTTATTTGACGTTGTTGTTGTTGTTGTTTATTTGACGTTGTTCTTGTTTTTGTTTATTTGGCGTTGTTGTTGTTGTTGTTATTGTTGTTGTTGTTGTTTATTTGACGTTGTTCTTGTTGTTGTTTATTTGGCGTTGTTGTTGTTGTTGTTATTGTTGTTGTTGTTGTTTATTTGACGTTGATGTTGTTGTTGTTGTTTATTTGACATTGTTGTTGTTTATTTGACATTGTTGTTGTTGTTATTGACGTTGCTGTTGTTGTTTATTTGACGTTGTTGTTGTTTATTTGACATTGTTGTTGTTGTTGTTATTATTTATTTGACGTTTTTGTTGTTGTTGTTTATTTGATGTTGTTGTTTTTGTTGTTGACGTTGTTGTTGTTGTTGTTTATTTGTCGTTGTTGTTGTTGACGTTGTTGTTGTTGTTGTTGTTTATTTGACGTTGTTATTGTTGTTGTTGTTTATTTGACGTTGTTGTTTATTTGACGTTGTTGTTGTTGTTGTTGTTGTTTATTTGATGTAGTTGTTGTTGTTGTTGTTGTTGTTTATTTGACGTTTTTGTTGTTGTTGTTGTTGTTGTTGTTGTTTATTTGACGGTGTTGTTGTTGTTGATTATTTGACGTTGTTATTGTTGTTGTTGTTTATTTGACGTTGTTGTTGTTGTTGTTTATTTGATGTTGTTGACATGGTTGTTGTGGTTTATTTCACGTTGTTGTTATTATTGACGTTGTTGTTTATTTGACGTTGTTGTTGTTGTTTATTTGACGTTGTTGTTGTTGTTGTTGACGTTGTTGTTGTTTATTTGACATTGTTGTTCTTTATTTGACATTGTTGTTGTTGTTGACGGTAATGTTGTTGTTGTTATTGTTGTTGTTTATTTGACGTTGTTGTTGTTGTTTATTTGACGTTGTTGTTGTTGTTTATTTGACGTTGTTGTTGTTGTTGTTTATTTGACGTTGTTGTATTTGTTGACGTTGTTGTTGTTGTTGTTGTTTATTTGACGTTTTTGTTGTTGTTAACATAGTTGTTGTTGTTGTTGTTTATTTGACGTTGTTGTTGTTGTTGTTGTTGTTTATTTGACATTGTTGTTGTTTATTTGACGTTGTTGTTGTTGTTGTTGTTGTTTATTTGACGGTGTTGTTGTTGTTGTTTATTTGAAGTTGTTGTTGTTGTTGTTGTTGTTTATTTGACGTTGTTGTTGTTTATTTGACGTTGTTTTTGTTGTTGAAATAGTTGTTGTTGTTGTTGTTGTTTATTTGACGATGTTGTTATTGTTGTTGACGTTGTTGTTGTTGTTTATTTGACGTTGTTGTTGTTGTTGTTTATTTGACGTTGTTGTTGTTGTTTATTTGACGTTGTTGTTGTTGTTTATTTAACGTTGTTGTTGTTGTTGTTTATTTGACGTTGTTATTATTGTTGTTGTTTATTTGACGTTGTTATTATTGTTGTTGTTTATTTGACGTTGTTGTTGTTGACGTTGTTGTTGTTGTTGTTGTTTATTTGATGTTGTTGTTGTTGTTGACATAGTTGTTGTTGTTTATTTCACATTGTTGTTGTTGACGTTGTTGTTTATTTGACGTTGTTGTTGTTGTTGACGTTGTTGTTGTTGTTGTTGTTTATTTGACGATGTTGTTGTTGTTTATTTGACATTGTTGTTGTTGTTGACAGTGTTGTTGTTGTTGTTGTTTATTTGACATTGTTGTTGTTGTTGACGTTGTTGTTGTTTATTTGACATTGTTTTTGTTGTTGTTCTTTATTTGACGTTGTTGTTGTTTATTTGACGTTGTTGTTGTTGTTTATTTGACGTTGTTGTTGTTGACGTTGTTGTTGTTATTGTTTATTTGACGTTGTTGTTGTTGTTGTTGTTGTTGTTGTTGTTTATTTGACGTAGTTGTTGTTGTTGACGTTGTTGTTGTTGTTTATTTTACGTTTTTGTTGTTGTTGATGTTGTTGTTGTTTTTGTTTTTGTTTATTTGACGTTGTTGTTGTTGTTGTTGTTTATTTGACGTTGTTCTTGTTGTTGTTTATTTGGCGTTGTTGTTGTTGTTGTTGTTAGTGTTGTTGTTGTTGTTTATTTGACGTTGATGTTGTTGTTGTTTATTTGACATTGTTGTTGTTTATTTGACATTGTTGTTGTTGTTATTGACGTTGCTGTTGTTGTTTATTTGACGTTGTTGTTGTTTATTTGACATTGTTGTTGTTGTTGTTATTATTTATTTGACGTTTTTGTTGTTGTTGTTTATTTGATGTTGTTGTTTTTGTTGTTGACGTTGTTGTTGTTGTTGTTTATTTGTCGTTGTTGTTGTTGACGTTGTTGTTGTTGTTGTTGTTTATTTGACGTTGTTATCGTTGTTGTTGTTTATTTGACGTTGTTGTTTATTTGACGTTGTTGTTGTTGTTGTTGTTGTTTATTTGATGTAGTTGTTGTTGTTGACGTTGTTGTTGTTGTTGTTTATTTGATGTTTTTGTTGTTGTTGATGTTGTTATTGTTGTTGTTTATTTGACGGTGTTGTTGTTGTTGTTGATTATTTGACGTTGTTATTGTTGTTGTTGTTTATTTGACGTTGTTGTTGTTGTTGTTGTTTATTTGATGTTGTTGACATGGTTGTTGTGGTTTATTTCACGTTGTTGTTATTATTGACGTTGTTGTTTATTTGGCGTTGTTGTTGTTGTTTATTTGACGTTGTTGTTGTTGTTGTTGACGTTGTTGTTGTTTATTTGACATTGTTGTTCTTTATTTGACATTGTTGTTGTTGTTGACGGTAATGTTGTTGTTGTTATTGTTGTTGTTTATTTGACGTTGTTGTTGTTGTTTATTTGACGTTGTTGTTGTTGTTTATTTGACGTTGTTGTTGTTGTTTATTTGACGTTGTTGTTGTTGTTTATTTGACGTTGTTGTTGTTGTTGTTTATTTGACGTTGTTGTATTTGTTGACGTTGTTGTTGTTGTTGTTGTTTATTTGACGTTTTTGTTGTTGTTAACATAGTTGTTGTTGTTGTTGTTTATTTGACGTTGTTGTTGTTGTTGTTGTTTATTTGACATTGTTGTTGTTTATTTGACGTTGTTGTTGTTGTTGTTGTTGTTTATTTGACGGTGTTGTTGTTGTTGTTTATTTGAAGTTGTTGTTGTTGTTGTTGTTTATTTGACGTTGTTGTTGTTGTTTATTTGACGTTGTTGTTGTTGTTGACATAGTTGTTGTTGTTGTTGTTGTTTATTTGACGATGTTGTTATTGTTGTTGACGTTGTTGTTGTTGTTGTTTATTTGACGTTATTGTTGTTGTTGTTTATTTGACATTGTTGTTGTTGTTTATTTGACGTTGTTATTGTTGTTTATTTAACATTGTTGTTGTTGTTGTTGTTTATTTGACGTTCTTATTGTTGTTGTTGTTTATTTGACATTGTTGTTGTTGTTGACGTTGTTGTTGTTGTTGTTGTTGTTTATTTGATGTTGTTGTTGTTGTTGACATAGTTGTTGTTGTTTATTTCACGTTGTTGTTGTTGATGTTGTTGTTTATTTGACGTTGTTGTTGTTGTTGCCGTTGTTGTTGTTGTTGTTTATTTGTCGTTGTTGTTGTTGTTTATTTGGCATTGTTGTTGTTATTGACAGTGTTGTTGTTGTTGTTGTTGTTTATTTTACATTGTTGTTGTTGTTGACGTTGTTGTTGTTTATTTGACATTGTTGTTGTTGTTGTTCTTTATTTGACGTTGTTGTTGTTTATTTGACGTTGTTGTTGTTGTTTATTTGACGTTGTTGTTGTTGACGTTGTTGTTGTTATTGTTTATTTGATGTTGTTGTTGTTGTTGTTTATTTGACGTAGTTGTTGTTGTTCACGTTGTTGTTGTTGTTTATTTTACGTTTTTGTTGTTGTTGATGTTGTTGTTGTTTTTGTTTTTGTTTATTTGACGTTGTTGTTGTTGTTGTTTATTTGACATTGTTGTTGTTGTTATTGACGTTGCTGTTGTTGTTTATTTGACGTTGTTGTTGTTGTTGTTTATTTGACGTTGTTCTTGTTGTTGTTTATTTGGTGTTGTTGTTGTTGTTGTTAGTGTTGTTGTTGTTGTTTATTTGACGTTGATGTTGTTGTTGTTTATTTGACATTGTTGTTGTTTATTTGAGATTGTTGTTGTTGTTATTGACGTTGCTGTTGTTGTTTATTTGATGTTGTTGTTGTTTATTTGACATTGTTGTTGTTTATTTGACATTGTTGTTGTTGTTATTGACGTTGCTGTTGTTGTTTATTTGACGTTGTTGTTGTTTATTTGACATTGTTGTTGTTGTTGTTATTATTTATTTGACGTTTTTGTTGTTGTTGTTTATTTGATGTTGTTGTTTTTGTTGTTGACGTTGTTGTTGTTGTTGTTTATTTGTCGTTGTTGTTGTTGACGTTGTTGTTGTTGTTGTTGTTTATTTGACGTTGTTATTGTTGTTGTTGTTTATTTGACGTTGTTGTTTATTTGACGTTGTTGTTGTTGTTGTTTATTTGATGTAGTTGTTGTTGTTGACGTTGTTGTTGTTGTTGTTTATTTGACGTTTTTGTTGTTGTTGATGTTGTTGTTGTTGTTGTTGTTTATTTGACGGTGTTGTTGTTGTTGTTGATTATTTGACGTTGTTATTGTTGTTGTTGTTTATTTGACGTTGTTGTTGTTGTTGTTTATTTGATGTTGTTGACATGGTTGTTGTGGTTTATTCCACGTTGTTGTTATTATTGACGTTGTTGTTTATTTGACGTTGTTGTTGTTGTTTATTTGACGTTGTTGTTGTTGTTATTGACGTTGTTGTTGTTTATTTGACATTGTTGTTCTTTATTTGACATTGTTGTTGTTGTTGACGGTAATGTTGTTGTTGTTATTGTTGTTGTTTATTTGACGTTGTTGTTGTTGTTTATTTGACGTTGTTGTTGTTGTTTATTTGACGTTGTTGTTGTTGTTGTTTATTTGACGTTGTTGTATTTGTTGACGTTGTTGTTGTTGTTGTTGTTGTTTATTTGACGTTTTTGTTGTTGTTAACATAGTTGTTGTTGTTGTTGTTTATTTGACGTTGTTGTTGTTGTTGTTGTTGTTGTTTATTTGACATTGTTGTTGTTTATTTGACGTTGTTGTTGTTGTTGTTGTTATTTATTTGACGGTGTTGTTGTTGTTGTTTATTTGAAGTTGTTGTTGTTGTTGTTGTTGTTTATTTGACGTTGTTGTTGTTGTTTATTTGACGTTGTTGTTGTTGTTGACATAGTTGTTGTTGTTGTTGTTGTTTATTTGACGATGTTGTTATTGTTGTTGACGTTGTTGTTATTGTTGTTTATTTGACGTTGTTGTTGTTGTTTATTTGACATTGTTGTTGTTGTTTATTTGACGTTGTTGTTGTTGTTTATTTAACGTTGTTGTTGTTGTTGTTGTTTATTTGACGTTCTTATTGTTGTTGTTGTTTATTTGACATTGTTGTTGTTGTTGACGTTGTTGTTGTTGTTGTTTATTTGATGTTGTTGTTGTTGTTGACATAGTTGTTGTTGTTTATTTCACGTTGTTGTTGTTGATGTTGTTGTTTATTTGACGTTGTTGTTGTTGTTGCCGTTGTTGTTGTTGTTTATTTGTCGTTGTTGTTGTTGTTTATTTGGCATTGTTGTTGTTATTGACGGTGTTGTTGTTGTTGTTGTTGTTTATTTTACATTGTTGTTGTTGTTGACGTTGTTGTTGTTTATTTGACATTGTTGTTGTTGTTGTTCTTTATTTGACGTTGTTGTTGTTTATTTGACGTTGTTGTTGTTGTTTATTTGACGTTGTTGTTGTTGACGTTGTTGTTGTTATTGTTTATTTGATGTTGTTGTTGTTGTTGTTTATTTGACGTAGTTGTTGTTGTTCACGTTGTTGTTGTTGTTTATTTTACGTTTTTGTTGTTGTTGATGTTGTTGTTGTTTTTGTTTTTGTTTATTAGACGTTGTTGTTGTTGTTGTTTATTTGACATTGTTGTTGTTGTTATTGACGTTGCTGTTGTTGTTTATTTGACGTTGTTGTTGTTTATTTGACATTGTTGTTGTTGTTGTTATTATTTATTTGACGTTGTTGTTGTTGTTGTTTATTTGATGTTGTTGTTTTTGTTGTTGACGTTTTTTGTGTTTGTTGTTGTTGTTTATTTGTCGTTGTTGTTGTTGTTGACGTTGTTGTTGTTGTTGTTGTTTATTTGACGTTGTTATTGTTGTTGTTGTTTATTTGACGTTGTTGTTTATTTGACGTTGTTGTTGTTGTTGTTGTTTATTTGACGTTGTTGTTGTTGTTGTTTACTTGACGTAGTTGTTGTTGTTGTTGTTGTTTATTTGATGTAGTTGTTGTTGTTGACGTTGTTGTTGTTGTTGTTTATTTGACGTTTTTGTTGTTGTTGATGTTGTTGTTGTTGTTGTTGTTTATTTGACGTTGTTGTTGTTTATTTGACGGTGTTGTTGTTGTTGTTGATTATTTGACGTTGTTATTGTTGTTGTTGTTTATTTGACGTTGTTGTTGTTGTTGACGTTGGTGTTGTTGTTGTTTATTTGATGTTGTTGACATGGTTGTTGTGGTTTATTTCACGTTGTTGTTATTATTGACGTTGTTGTTTATTTGACGTTGTTGTTGTTGTTGTTGACGTTGTTGTTGTTTATTTGACATTGTTGTTCTTTATTTGACATTGTTGTTGTTGTTGACGGTAATGTTGTTGTTGTTATTGTTGTTGTTTATTTGACGTTGTTGTTGTTGTTGTTTATTTGACGTTGTTGTATTTGTTGACGTTGTTGTTGTTGTTGTTTATTTGACGTTTTTGTTGTTGTTAACATAGTTGTTGTTGTTGTTTATTTGACGTTGTTGTTGTTGTTGTTGTTGTTTATTTGACATTGTTGTTGTTTATTTGACATTGTTGTTGTTTATTTGACGGTGTTGTTGTTGTTGTTTATTTGAAGTTGTTGTTGTTGTTGTTTATTTGACGTTGTTGTTGTTGTTGTTGTTTATGTGACGTTGTTGTTGTTGTTTATTTAACGTTGTTGTTGTTGTTGTTGTTTATTTGACGTTCTTATTGTTGTTGTTGTTTATTTGACGTTGTTGTTGTTGTTGTTGACGTTGTTGTTGTTGTTGTTGTTTATTTGATGTTGTTGTTGTTGTTGACATAGTTGTTGTTGTTTATTTCACGTTGTTGTTGTTTATGTTGTTGTTTATTTGACGTTGTTGTTGTTGCCGTTGTTGTTGTTGTTGTTTATTTGTCGTTGTTGTTGTTGATTATTTGGCATTGTTGTTGTTATTGACGGTGTTGTTGTTGTTGTTGTTTATTTGACATTGTTGTTGTTGTTGTTGTTTATTTGACATTGTTGTTGTTGTTGTTGACGTTGTTGTTGTTGTTATTGTTTATTTGACATTGTTTTAGTTTTGTTGTTTATTTGACATTGTTGTTGTTATTTATTTGACGTTGTTGTGGGTGACATTGTTCTTGTTGTTGTTTATTTGACGTTGTTGTTGTTGTTTATTTGACGTAGTTGTTGTTGTTGACGTTGTTGTTGTTGTTGTTGTTTATTTGACATTTTTGTTGTTGTTGATGTCTTTGTTGTTGTTGTATATTTGACGTTGTTGTTGTTATTGTTGTTGTTGTTGTTGTTGTTTATTTGACATTATTGTTGTTGTTGTTGTTTATTTGACGTTGTTGTTGTTGTTGTTGTTGTTTATTTGACATTGTTGTTGTTGTTGTTGTTGACGTTGTTGTTGTTGTTTATTTGACGTTGTTGTTGTTGTTGTTCTTTTTTTGACGTTGTTATTGTTTATTTGACGTCGTTGTTGTTGTTTATTTGACGTTGTTGTTGTTGACGTTGTTGTTGTTTTTATTGTTTAGTTGACGTTGTTGTTGTTTATTTGACGTAGTTGTTGTTGTTGACGTTGTTGTTGTTGTTGTTTATTTGACGTTTTTGTTGTTGTTGTTGTTGTCTATTTGACGTTGTTGTTGTTTATTTGACGGTGTTGTTGTTGTTGTTGTTGTTGTTGTTTATTTGACGTTGTTATTGTTGTTGTTGTTTATTTGACGTTGTTGTTGTTGTTGACGTTGTTGTTGTTGTTGTTGTTTATTTGACGATGTTGTTGTTGTTTATTTGACATTGTTGTTGTTGTTGACAGTGTTGTTGTTGTTGTTGTTTATTTGACATTGTTGTTGTTGTTGACGTTGTTGTTGTTTATTTGACATTGTTTTTGTTGTTGTTCTTTATTTGACGTTGTTGTTGTTTATTTGACGTTGTTGTTGTTGTTTATTTGACGTTGTTGTTGTTGACGTTGTTGTTGTTATTGTTTTTGTTTATTAGACGTTGTTGTTGTTGTTGTTTATTTGACATTGTTGTTGTTGTTATTGACGTTGCTGTTGTTGTTTATTTGACGTTGTTGTTGTTTATTTGACATTGTTGTTGTTGTTGTTATTATTTATTTGACGTTGTTGTTGTTGTTGTTTATTTGATGTTGTTGTTTTTGTTGTTGACGTTTTTTGTGTTTGTTGTTGTTGTTTATTTGTCGTTGTTGTTGTTGTTGACGTTGTTGTTGTTGTTGTTGTTTATTTGACGTTGTTATTGTTGTTGTTGTTTATTTGACGTTGTTGTTTATTTGACGTTGTTGTTGTTGTTGTTGTTTATTTGACGTTGTTGTTGTTGTTGTTTACTTGACGTAGTTGTTGTTGTTGTTGTTGTTTATTTGATGTAGTTGTTGTTGTTGACGTTGTTGTTGTTGTTGTTTATTTGACGTTTTTGTTGTTGTTGATGTTGTTGTTGTTGTTGTTGTTTATTTGACGTTGTTGTTGTTTATTTGACGGTGTTGTTGTTGTTGTTGATTATTTGACGTTGTTATTGTTGTTGTTGTTTATTTGACGTTGTTGTTGTTGTTGACGTTGGTGTTGTTGTTGTTTATTTGATGTTGTTGACATGGTTGTTGTGGTTTATTTCACGTTGTTGTTATTATTGACGTTGTTGTTTATTTGACGTTGTTGTTGTTGTTGTTGACGTTGTTGTTGTTTATTTGACATTGTTGTTCTTTATTTGACATTGTTGTTGTTGTTGACGGTAATGTTGTTGTTGTTATTGTTGTTGTTTATTTGACGTTGTTGTTGTTGTTGTTTATTTGACGTTGTTGTATTTGTTGACGTTGTTGTTGTTGTTGTTTATTTGACGTTTTTGTTGTTGTTAACATAGTTGTTGTTGTTGTTTATTTGACGTTGTTGTTGTTGTTGTTGTTGTTTATTTGACATTGTTGTTGTTTATTTGACATTGTTGTTGTTTATTTGACGGTGTTGTTGTTGTTGTTTATTTGAAGTTGTTGTTGTTGTTGTTTATTTGACGTTGTTGTTGTTGTTGTTGTTTATGTGACGTTGTTGTTGTTGTTTATTTAACGTTGTTGTTGTTGTTGTTGTTTATTTGACGTTCTTATTGTTGTTGTTGTTTATTTGACGTTGTTGTTGTTGTTGTTGACGTTGTTGTTGTTGTTGTTGTTTATTTGATGTTGTTGTTGTTGTTGACATAGTTGTTGTTGTTTATTTCACGTTGTTGTTGTTTATGTTGTTGTTTATTTGACGTTGTTGTTGTTGCCGTTGTTGTTGTTGTTGTTTATTTGTCGTTGTTGTTGTTGATTATTTGGCATTGTTGTTGTTATTGACGGTGTTGTTGTTGTTGTTGTTTATTTGACATTGTTGTTGTTGTTGTTGTTTATTTGACATTGTTGTTGTTGTTGTTGACGTTGTTGTTGTTGTTATTGTTTATTTGACATTGTTTTAGTTTTGTTGTTTATTTGACATTGTTGTTGTTATTTATTTGACGTTGTTGTGGGTGACATTGTTCTTGTTGTTGTTTATTTGACGTTGTTGTTGTTGTTTATTTGACGTAGTTGTTGTTGTTGACGTTGTTGTTGTTGTTGTTGTTTATTTGACATTTTTGTTGTTGTTGATGTCTTTGTTGTTGTTGTATATTTGACGTTGTTGTTGTTATTGTTGTTGTTGTTGTTGTTGTTTATTTGACATTATTGTTGTTGTTGTTGTTTATTTGACGTTGTTGTTGTTGTTGTTGTTGTTTATTTGACATTGTTGTTGTTGTTGTTGTTGACGTTGTTGTTGTTGTTTATTTGACGTTGTTGTTGTTGTTGTTCTTTTTTTGACGTTGTTATTGTTTATTTGACGTCGTTGTTGTTGTTTATTTGACGTTGTTGTTGTTGACGTTGTTGTTGTTTTTATTGTTTAGTTGACGTTGTTGTTGTTTATTTGACGTAGTTGTTGTTGTTGACGTTGTTGTTGTTGTTGTTTATTTGACGTTTTTGTTGTTGTTGTTGTTGTCTATTTGACGTTGTTGTTGTTTATTTGACGGTGTTGTTGTTGTTGTTGTTGTTGTTGTTTATTTGACGTTGTTATTGTTGTTGTTGTTTATTTGACGTTGTTGTTGTTGTTGACGTTGTTGTTGTTGTTGTTGTTTATTTGACGATGTTGTTGTTGTTTATTTGACATTGTTGTTGTTGTTGACAGTGTTGTTGTTGTTGTTGTTTATTTGACATTGTTGTTGTTGTTGACGTTGTTGTTGTTTATTTGACATTGTTTTTGTTGTTGTTCTTTATTTGACGTTGTTGTTGTTTATTTGACGTTGTTGTTGTTGTTTATTTGACGTTGTTGTTGTTGACGTTGTTGTTGTTATTGTTTATTTGACGTTGTTGTTGTTTATTTGACATTGTTGTTCTTTATTTGACATTGTTGTTGTTTATTTGACGTTGTTGTTGTTGTTTATTTGACGTTGTTGTTGTTGTTTATTTGACGTTGTTGTTGTTGTTGTTTATTTGACGTTGTTGTATTTGTTGACGTTGTTGTTGTTGTTGTTTATTTGACGTTTTTGTTGTTGTTAACATAGTTGTTGTTGTTGTTGTTTATTTGACGTTGTTGTTGTTGTTGTTGTTGTTTATTTGACATTGTTGTTGTTTATTTGACGTTGTTGTTGTTGTTGTTGTTATTTATTTGACGGTGTTGTTGTTGTTGTTTATTTGAAGTTGTTGTTGTTGTTGTTGTTTATTTGACGTTGTTGTTGTTGTTTATTTGACGTTGTTGTTGTTGTTGACATAGTTGTTGTTGTTGTTGTTTATTTGACGATGTTGTTATTGTTGTTGACGTTGTTGTTGTTGTTGTTTATTTGACGTTGTTGTTGTTGTTGTTTATTTGACATTGTTGTTGTTGTTTATTTGACGTTGTTGTTGTTGTTTATTTAACGTTGTTGTTGTTGTTGTTGTTTATTTTACGTTCTTATTGTTGTTGTTGTTTATTTGACATTGTTGTTGTTGTTGACGTTGTTGTTGTTGTTGTTGTTTATTTGATGTTGTTGTTGTTGACATAGTTGTTGTTGTTTATTTCACGTTGTTGTTGTTGATGTTGTTGTTTATTTGACGTTGTTGTTGTTGTTGCCGTTGTTGTTGTTGTTGTTTATTTGTCGTTGTTGTTGTTATTTATTTGGCATTGTTGTTGTTATTGACGGTGTTGTTGTTGTTTATTTTACATTGTTGTTGTTGTTGACGTTGTTGTTGTTTATTTGACATTGTTGTTGTTGTTGTTCTTTATTTGACGTTGTTGTTGTTTATTTGACGTTGTTGTTGTTGTTTATTTGACGTTGTTGTTGTTGACGTTGTTGTTGTTATTGTTTATTTGATGTTGTTGTTGTTGTTGTTTATTTGACGTAGTTGTTGTTGTTCACGTTGTTGTTGTTGTTTATTTTACGTTTTTGTTGTTGTTGATGTTGTTGTTGTTTTTGTTTTTGTTTATTTGACGTTGTTGTTGTTGTTGTTTATTTGACATTGTTGTTGTTGTTATTGACGTTGCTGTTGTTGTTTATTTGACGTTGTTGTTGTTGTTGTTGTTTATTTGACGTTGTTCTTGTTGTTGTTTATTTGGCGTTGTTGTTGTTGTTGTTAGTGTTGTTGTTGTTGTTTATTTGACGTTGATGTTGTTGTTGTTTATTTGACATTGTTGTTGTTTATTTGACATTGTTGTTGTTGTTATTGACGTTGCTGTTGTTGTTTATTTGACGTTGTTGTTGTTTATTTGACATTGTTGTTGTTGTTGTTATTATTTATTTGACGTTTTTGTTGTTGTTGTTTATTTGATGTTGTTGTTTTTGTTGTTGACGTTGTTGTTGTTGTTGTTTATTTGTCGTTGTTGTTGTTGACGTTGTTGTTGTTGTTGTTGTTTATTTGACGTTGTTATTGTTGTTGTTGTTTATTTGACGTTGTTGTTTATTTGACGTTGTTGTTGTTGTTGTTGTTTATTTGATGTAGTTGTTGTTGTTGACGTTGTTGTTGTTGTTGTTTATTTGACGTTTTTGTTGTTGTTGATGTTGTTGTTGTTGTTGTTTATTTGACGGTGTTGTTGTTGTTGTTGATTATTTGACGTTGTTATTGTTGTTGTTGTTTATTTGACGTTGTTGTTGTTGTTGTTTATTTGATGTTGTTGACATGGTTGTTGTGGTTTATTTCACGTTGTTGTTATTATTGACGTTGTTGTTTATTTGACGTTGTTGTTGTTGTTTATTTGACGTTGTTGTTGTTGTTGTTGACGTTGTTGTTGTTTATTTGACATTGTTGTTCTTTATTTGACATTGTTGTTGTTGTTGACGGTAATGTTGTTGTTGTTATTGTTGTTGTTTATTTGACGTTGTTGTTGTTGTTTATTTGACGTTGTTGTTGTTGTTTATTTGACGTTGTTCTTGTTGTTTATTTAACGTTGTTGTTGTTGTTGTTGTTTATTTGACGTTCTTATTGTTGTTGTTGTTTATTTGACATTGTTGTTGTTGTTGACGTTGTTGTTGTTGTTGTTGTTTATTTGATGTTGTTGTTGTTGTTGACATAGTTGTTGTTGTTTATTTCACGTTGTTGTTGTTGATGTTGTTGTTTATTTGACGTTGTTGTTGTTGTTGCCGTTGTTGTTGTTGTTGTTTATTTGTCATTGTTGTTGTTGTTTATTTGGCATTGTTGTTGTTATTGACGGTGTTGTTGTTGTTGTTGTTGTTTATTTTACATTGTTGTTGTTGTTGACGTTGTTGTTGTTTATTTGACATTGTTGTTGTTGTTGTTCTTTATTTGACGTTGTTGTTGTTTATTTGACGTTGTTGTTGTTGTTTATTTGACGTTGTTGTTGTTGACGTTGTTGTTGTTATTGTTTATTTGATGTTGTTGTTGTTGTTGTTTATTTGACGTAGTTGTTGTTGTTCACGTTGTTGTTGTTGTTTATTTTACGTTTTTGTTGTTGTTGATATTGTTGTTGTTTTTGTTTTTGTTTATTTGACGTTGTTGTTGTTGTTGTTTATTTGACATTGTTGTTGTTGTTATTGACGTTGCTGTTGTTGTTTATTTGACGTTGTTGTTGTTGTTGTTGTTTATTTGACGTTGTTCTTGTTGTTGTTTATTTGGTGTTGTTGTTGTTGTTGTTGTTAGTGTTGTTGTTGTTGTTTATTTGACGTTGATGTTGTTGTTGTTTATTTGACATTGTTGTTGTTTATTTGACATTGTTGTTGTTGTTATTGACGTTACTGTTGTTGTTTATTTGACGTTGTTGTTGTTTATTTGACATTGTTGTTGTTGTTGTTATTATTTATTTGACGTTTTTGTTGTTGTTGTTTATTTGATGTTGTTGTTTTTGTTGTTGACGTTGTTGTTGTTGTTGTTTATTTGTCGTTGTTGTTGTTGACGTTGTTGTTGTTGTTGTTATTTATTTGACGTTGTTATTGTTGTTGTTGTTTATTTGACGTTGTTGTTTATTTGACGTTGTTGTTGTTGTTGTTGTTTATTTGATGTAGTTGTTGTTGTTGACGTTGTTGTTGTTGTTGTTTATTTGACGTTTTTGTTGTTGTTGATGTTGTTGTTGTTGTTGTTTATTTGACGGTGTTGTTGTTGTTGTTGATTATTTGACGTTGTTATTGTTGTTGTTGTTTATTTGACGTTGTTGTTGTTGTTGTTTATTTGATGTTGTTGACATGGTTGTTGTGGTTTATTTCACGTTGTTGTTATTATTGACGTTGTTGTTTATTTGACGTTGTTGTTGTTGTTTATTTGACGTTGTTGTTGTTGTTGTTGACGTTGTTGTTGTTTATTTGACATTGTTGTTCTTTATTTGACATTGTTGTTGTTGTTGACGGTAATGTTGTTGTTGTTATTGTTGTTGTTTATTTGACGTTGTTGTTGTTGTTTATTTGACGTTGTTGTTGTTGTTTATTTGACGTTGTTGTTGTTGTTGTTTATTTGACGTTGTTGTATTTGTTGACGTTGTTGTTGTTGTTGTTTATTTGACGTTTTTGTTGTTGTTAACATAGTTGTTGTTGTTGTTGTTTATTTGACGTTGTTGTTGTTGTTGTTGTTGTTTATTTGACATTGTTGTTGTTTATTTGACGTTGTTGTTGTTGTTGTTATTTATTTGACGGTGTTGTTGTTGTTGTTTATTTGAAGTTGTTGTTGTTGTTGTTGTTTATTTGACGTTGTTGTTGTTGTTTATTTGACGTTGTTGTTGTTGTTGACATAGTTGTTGTTGTTGTTGTTTATTTGACGATGTTGTTATTGTTGTTGACGTTGTTGTTGTTGTTGTTTATTTGACGTTGTTGTTGTTGTTGTTTATTTGACATTGTTGTTGTTGTTTATTTGACGTTGTTGTTGTTGTTTATTTAACGTTGTTGTTGTTGTTGTTGTTTATTTGA
Source organism: Vicia faba (assembly GCA_948472305.1). Classification (NCBI taxonomy): domain Eukaryota; kingdom Viridiplantae; phylum Streptophyta; class Magnoliopsida; order Fabales; family Fabaceae; genus Vicia; species Vicia faba. Next base: position 388,771,244 of record OX451739.1, on the reverse strand, counting down.
CGTTCTTATTGTTGTTGTTGTTTATTTGACATTGTTGTTGTTGTTGACGTTGTTGTTGTTGTTGTTGTTGTTTATTTGATGTTGTTGTTGTTGTTGACATAGTTGTTGTTGTTTATTTCACGTTGTTGTTGTTGATGTTGTTGTTTATTTGACGTTGTTGTTGTTGTTGCCGTTGTTGTTGTTGTTGTTTATTTGTCGTTGTTGTTGTTGTTTATTTGGCATTGTTGTTGTTATTGACGGTGTTGTTGTTGTTTATTTGACATTGTTGTTGTTGTTGACGTTGTTGTTGTTTATTTGACATTGTTGTTGTTGTTGTTGTTCTTTATTTGACGTTGTTGTTGTTTATTTGACGTTGTTGTTGTTGTTTATTTGACGTTGTTGTTGTTGACGTTGTTGTTGTTATTGTTTATTTGATGTTGTTGTTGTTGTTGTTTATTTGACGTAGTTGTTGTTGTTCACGTTGTTGTTGTTGTTTATTTTACGTTTTTGTTGTTGTTGATGTTGTTGTTGTTTTTGTTTTTGTTTATTTGACGTTGTTGTTGTTGTTGTTTATTTGACATTGTTGTTGTTGTTATTGACGTTGCTGTTGTTGTTTATTTGACGTTGTTGTTGTTGTTGTTGTTTATTTGACGTTGTTCTTGTTGTTGTTTATTTGGCGTTGTTGTTGTTGTTGTTGTTAGTGTTGTTGTTGTTGTTTATTTGACGTTGATGTTGTTGTTGTTTATTTGACATTGTTGTTGTTTATTTGACATTGTTGTTGTTGTTATTGACGTTGCTGTTGTTGTTTATTTGACGTTGTTGTTGTTTATTTGACATTGTTGTTGTTGTTGTTATTATTTATTTGACGTTTTTGTTGTTGTTGTTTATTTGATGTTGTTGTTTTTGTTGTTGACGTTGTTGTTGTTGTTGTTTATTTGTCGTTGTTGTTGTTGACGTTGTTGTTGTTGTTGTTTATTTGACGTTGTTATTGTTGTTGTTGTTTATTTGACGTTGTTGTTTATTTGACGTTGTTGTTGTTGTTGTTGTTTATTTGATGTAGTTGTTGTTGTTGACGTTGTTGTTGTTGTTGTTTATTTGACGTTTTTGTTGTTGTTGATGTTGTTGTTGTTGTTGTTTATTTGACGGTGTTGTTGTTGTTGTTGATTATTTGACGTTGTTATTGTTGTTGTTGTTTATTTGACGTTGTTGTTGTTGTTGTTTATTTGATGTTGTTGACATGGTTGTTGTGGTTTATTTCACGTTGTTGTTATTATTGACGTTGTTGTTTATTTGACGTTGTTGTTGTTGTTTATTTGACGTTGTTGTTGTTGTTGTTGACGTTGTTGTTGTTTATTTGACATTGTTGTTCTTTATTTGACATTGTTGTTGTTGTTGACGGTAATGTTGTTGTTGTTATTGTTGTTGTTTATTTGACGTTGTTGTTGTTGTTTATTTGACGTTGTTGTTGTTGTTTATTTGACGTTGTTGTTGTTGTTGTTTATTTGACGTTGTTGTATTTGTTGACGTTGTTGTTGTTGTTGTTTATTTGACGTTTTTGTTGTTGTTAACATAGTTGTTGTTGTTGTTGTTTATTTGACGTTGTTGTTGTTGTTGTTGTTTATTTGACATTGTTGTTGTTTATTTGACGTTGTTGTTGTTGTTGTTGTTATTTATTTGACGGTGTTGTTGTTGTTGTTTATTTGAAGTTGTTGTTGTTGTTGTTGTTTATTTGACGTTGTTGTTGTTGTTTATTTGACGTTGTTGTTGTTGTTGACATAGTTGTTGTTGTTGTTGTTGTTTATTTGACGATGTTGTTATTGTTGTTGACGTTGTTGTTGTTGTTGTTTATTTGACGTTGTTGTTGTTGTTGTTTATTTGACATTGTTGTTGTTGTTTATTTGACGTTGTTGTTGTTGTTTATTTAACGTTGTTGTTGTTGTTGTTGTTGTTGTTTATTTGACGTTCTTATTGTTGTTGTTGTTTATTTGACATTGTTGTTGTTGTTGACGTTGTTGTTGTTGTTGTTGTTTATTTGATGTTGTTGTTCTTGTTGACATAGTTGTTGTTGTTTATTTCACGTTGTTGTTGTTGATGTTGTTGTTTATTTGACGTTGTTGTTGTTGTTGCCGTTGTTGTTGTTGTTGTTGTTTATTTGTCGTTGTTGTTGTTGTTTATTTGGCATTGTTGTTGTTATTGACGGTGTTGTTGTTGTTTATTTTACATTGTTGTTGTTGTTGACGTTGTTGTTGTTTATTTGACATTGTTGTTGTTGTTGTTCTTTATTTGACGTTGTTGTTGTTTATTTGACGTTGTTGTTGTTGTTTATTTGACGTTGTTGTTGTTGACGTTGTTGTTGTTATTGTTTATTTGATGTTGTTGTTGTTGTTGTTTATTTGACGTAGTTGTTGTTGTTCACGTTGTTGTTGTTGTTTATTTTACGTTTTTGTTGTTGTTGATGTTGTTGTTGTTTTTGTTTTTGTTTATTTGACGTTGTTGTTGTTGTTGTTTATTTGACATTGTTGTTGTTGTTATTGACGTTGCTGTTGTTGTTTATTTGACGTTGTTGTTGTTTATTTGACATTGTTGTTGTTGTTGTTATTATTTATTTGACGTTGTTGTTGTTGTTGTTTATTTGATGTTGTTGTTTTTGTTGTTGATGTTGTTGTTGTTGTTGTTGTTTATTTGTCGTTGTTGTTGTTGTTGACGTTGTTGTTGTTGTTGTTGTTTATTTGACGTTGTTATTGTTGTTGTTGTTTATTTGACGTTGTTGTTTATTTGACGTTGTTGTTGTTGTTGTTGTTTATTTGACGTTGGTGTTGTTGTTGTTTACTTGACGTTGTTGTTGTTGTTGTTGTTGTTTATTTGATGTAGTTGTTGTTGTTGACGTTGTTGTTGTTGTTGTTTATTTGACGTTTTTGTTGTTGTTGATGTTGTTGTTGTTGTTGTTGTTTATTTGACGTTGTTGTTGTTTATTTGACGGTGTTGTTGTTGTTGTTGATTATTTGACGTTGTTATTGTTGTTGTTGTTTATTTGACGTTGTTGTTGTTGTTGACGTTGGTGTTGTTGTTGTTTATTTGATGTTGTTGACATGGTTGTTGTGGTTTATTTCACGTTGTTGTTATTATTGACGTTGTTGTTTATTTGACGTTGTTGTTGTTGTTTATTTGACGTTGTTGTTGTTGTTGTTGACGTTGTTGTTGTTTATTTGACATTGTTGTTCTTTATTTGACATTGTTGTTGTTGTTGACGGTAATGTTGTTGTTGTTATTGTTGTTGTTTATTTGACGTTGTTGTTGTTGTTGTTTATTTGACGTTGTTGTATTTGTTGACGTTGTTGTTGTTGTTGTTTATTTGACGTTTTTGTTGTTGTTAACATAGTTGTTGTTGTTGTTTATTTGACGTTGTTGTTGTTGTTGTTGTTGTTGTTTATTTGACATTGTTGTTGTTTATTTGACGGTGTTGTTGTTGTTTATTTGAAGTTGTTGTTGTTGTTGTTTATTTGACGTTGTTGTTGTTGTTTATGTGACGTTGTTGTTGTTGTTTATTTAACGTTGTTGTTGTTGTTGTTGTTTATTTGACGTTCTTATTGTTGTTGTTGTTTATTTGACGTTGTTGTTGTTGTTGACGTTGTTGTTGTTGTTGTTGTTTATTTGATGTTGTTGTTGTTGTTGACATAGTTGTTGTTGTTTATTTCACGTTGTTGTTGTTGATGTTGTTGTTTATTTGACGTTGTTGTTGTTGTTGCCGTTGTTGTTGTTGTTGTTTATTTGTCGTTGTTGTTGTTGATTATTTGGCATTGTTGTTGTTATTGACGGTGTTGTTGTTGTTGTTGTTGTTTATTTGACATTGTTGTTGTTGTTGTTGTTTATTTGACATTGTTGTTGTTGTTGTTGACGTTGTTGTTGTTGTTATTGTTTATTTGACATTGTTTTAGTTTTGTTGTTTATTTGACATTGTTGTTGTTATTTATTTGACGTTGTTGTTGGTGACATTGTTCTTGTTGTTGTTTATTTGACGTTGTTGTTGTTGTTTATTTGACGTAGTTGTTGTTGTTGACGTTGTTGTTGTTGTTGTTGTTTATTTGACGTTTTTGTTGTTGTTGATGTCGTTGTTGTTGTTGTATATTTGACGTTGTTGTTGTTATTGTTGTTGTTGTTGTTGTTGTTGTTTATTTGACATTATTGTTGTTGTTGTTGTTTATTTGACGTTGTTGTTGTTGTTGTTGTTTATTTGACATTGTTGTTGTTGTTGTTGACGTTGTTGTTGTTGTTTATTTGACGTTGTTGTTGTTGTTGTTCTTTTTTTGACGATGTTATTGTTTATTTGACGTCGTTGTTGTTGTTTATTTGACGTTGTTGTTGTTGACGTTGTTGTTGTTTTTATTGTTTATTTGACGTTGTTGTTGTTTATTTGACGTAGTTGTTGTTGTTGACGTTGTTGTTGTTGTTGTTTATTTGACGTTTTTGTTGTTGTTGTTGTTGTTGTCTATTTGACGTTGTTGTTGTTTATTTGACGGTGTTGTTGTTGTTGTTGTTGTTGTTGTTGTTTATTTGACGTTGTTATTGTTGTTGTTGTTTATTTGACGTTGTTGTTGTTGTTGACGTTGTTGTTGTTGTTTATTTGATGTTGTTGTTGACGTTGTTGTTGTTGTTTATTTGACATTGTTGTTGTTGTTGACGTTGTTGTGGTTGTTGTTATTGTTGTTGTTTATTTGACGTTGTTGTTGTTGTTGTTGTTTATTTGACGTTGTTGTTGTTGTTGTTGTTTATTTGACGTTGTTGTTGTTGTTGTTGTTTATTTGACGTTGTTGTATTTGTTGACGTTGTTGTTGTTGTTGTTGTTTATTTGACGTTTTTGTTGTTGTTGACATAGTTGTTGTTGTTGTTTATTTGACGTTGTTGTTGTTGTTGTTGTTTATTTGACATTGTCGTTGTTGTTTATTTGACGTTGTTGTTGTTGTTGTTGTTGTTTATTTGACGGTGTTGTTGTTGTTGTTTATTTGAAGTTGTTGTTGTTGTTGTTGTTTATTTGACGTTGTTGTTGTTGTTGTTTATTTGACGTTGTTGTTGTTGTTGACATAGTTGTTGTTGTTGTTGTTGTTTATTTGACGATGTTGTTATTGTTGTTGACGTTGTTGTTGTTGTTTATTTGACGATGTTTTTATTGTTGTTGACGTTGTTGTTGTTGTTTATTTGACGTTGTTGTTGTTGTTGTTTATTTGACGTTGTTGTTGTTGTTTATTTGACGTTGTTGTTGTTGTTTATTTAACGTTGTTGTTGTTGTTGTTTATTTGACGTTGTTATTGTTGTTGTTGTTTATTTGACGTTGTTGTTGTTGTTGACGTTGTTGTTGTTGTTGTTTATTTGATGTTGTTGTTGTTGTTGACATAGTTGTTGTTGTTTATTTCACGTTGTTGTTGTTGACGTTGTTGTTTATTTGACGTTGTTGTTGTTGTTGACGTTGTTGTTGTTGTTGTTGTTGTTTATTTGATGATGTTGTTGTTGTTTATTTGACATTGTTGTTGTTGTTGACAGTGTTGTTGTTGTTGTTGTTGTTTATTTGACATTGTCGTTGTTGTTGACGTTGTTGTTGTTTATTTGACATTGTTGTTGTTGTTGTTCTTTATTTGACGTTGTTGTTGTTTATTTGACGTTGTTGTTGTTGTTGTTTATTTGACGTTGTTGTTGTTGACGTTGTTGTTGTTATTGTTTATTTGACGTTGTTGTTGTTGTTGTTGTTTATTTGACGTAGTTATTGTTGTTGACGTTGTTGTTGTTGTTTATTTTACGTTTTTATTGTTGTTGATGTTGTTGTTGTTTTTGTTTTTATTTATTTGACGTTGTTGTTGTTGTTGTTGTTTATTTGACGTTGTTCTTGTTGTTGTTTATTTGGCGTTGTTGTTGTTGTTGTTATTGTTGTTGTTGTTGTTTATTTGACGTTGTTGTTGTTGTTGTTTATTTGACATTGTTGTTGTTTATTTGACATTGTTGTTGTTTATTTGACATTGTTGTTGTTACTGACGTTGTTGTTGTTGTTTATTTGACGTTGTTGTTGTTTATTTGACATTGTTGTTGTTGTTGTTATTATTTATTTGAAGTTGTTGTTGTTGTTGTTTATTTGATGTTGTTGTTTTTGTTGTTGACGTTGTTGTTGTTGTTGTTGTTTATTTGTCGTTGTTGTTGTTGTTGACGTTGTTGTTGTTGTTGTTGTTTATTTGACGTTGTTATTGTTGTTGTGGTTTATTTGACGTTGTTGTTTATTTGACGTTGTTGTTGTTGTTGTTTATTTGACGTTGTTGTTGTTGTTGTTGTTTACTTGACGTTGTTGTTGTTGTTGTTGTTTATTTGATGTAGTTGTTGTTGTTGACGTTGTTGTTGTTGTTGTTTATTTGACGTTTTTGTTGTTGTTGATGTTGTTGTTGTTGTTTATTTGACGGTGTTGTTGTTGTTGTTGATTATTTGACGTTGTTATTGTTGTTGTTATTTATTTGACGTTGTTGTTGTTGTTGACGTTGTTATTGTTGTTGTTTATTTGATGTTGTTGACATGGTTGTTGTGGTTTATTTCACGTTGTTGTTATTATTGACGTTGTTGTTTATTTGACGTTGTTGTTGTTGTTGTTTATTTGACGTTGTTGTTGTTTATTTGACATTGTTGTTCTTTATTTGACATTGTTGTTGTTGTTGACGGTAATGTTGTTGTTGTTATTGTTGTTGTTTATTTGACGTTGTTGTTGTTGTTGTTTATTTGACGTTGTTGTTGTTGTTGTTTATTTGACGTTGTTGTTGTTGTTGTTTATTTGACGTTGTTGTATTTGTTGACGTTTTTGTTGTTGTTGTTGTTTATTTGACGTTTTTGTTGTTGTTAACATAGTTGTTGTTGTTGTTGTTTATTTGACGTTGTTGTTGTTGTTTATTTGACATTGTTGTTGTTTATTTGACGTTGTTGTTGTTGTTGTTGTTGTTTATTTGACGGTGTTGTTGTTGTTGTTTATTTGAAGTTGTTGTTGTTGTTGTTGTTTATTTGACGTTGTTGTTGTTGTTGTTTATTTGACGTTGTTGTTGTTGTTGTTGTTTATTTGACGATGTTGTTATTGTTGTTGACGTTGTTGTTGTTGTTGTTTATTTGACGTTGTTGTTGTTGTTGTTTATTTGACGTTGTTGTTGTTGTTTATTTGACGTTGTTATTGTTGTTAACATAGTTTATCTGACGTTGTTGTTGTTGTTGTTGTTGACATAGTTGTTGTTGTTGTTGTTGTTTATTTGACGATGTTGTTATTGTTGTTGACGTTGTTGTTGTTTATTTGACGTTGTTGTTGTTGTTGTTTATTTGACGTTGTTGTTGTTGTTTATTTGACGTTGTTGTTGTTGTTTATTTAACGTTGTTGTTGTTGTTGTTGTTTATTTGACGTTCTTATTGTTGTTGTTGTTGTTGTTGACGTTGTTGTTGTTGTTTATTTGATGTTGTTGTTGTTGACATAGTTGTTGTTGTTTATTTCATGTTGTTGTTGTTGATGTTGTTGTTTATTTGACGTTGTTGTTGTTGTTGCCGTTGTTGTTGTTGTTGTTTATTTGTCGTTGTTGTTGTTGTTTATTTGGCATTGTTGTTGTTATTGACGGTGTTGTTGTTGTTGTTGTTTATTTTACATTGTTGTTGTTGTTGTTGACGTTGTTGTTGTTCATTTGACATTGTTGTTGTTGTTGTTCTTTATTTGACGTTGTTGTTGTTTATTTGACGTTGTTGTTGTTGTTTATTTGACGTTGTTGTTGTTGACGTTGTTGTTGTTATTGTTTATTTGATGTTGTTGTTGTTGTTGTTTATTTGACGTAGTTGTTGTTGTTCACGTTGTTGTTGTTGTTTATTTTACGTTTTTGTTGTTGTTGATGTTGTTGTTGTTTTTGTTTTTGTTTATTTGACGTTGTTGTTGTTGTTGTTTATTTGACGTTGTTGTTGTTGTTGTTTATTTGACGTTGTTGTTGTTGTTGTTGTTGTTATTGTTGTTGTTATTGTTTATTTGACGTTGTTGTTGTTGTTGTTTATTTGACATTGTTGTTGTTTATTTGACATTGTTGTTGTTATTGACGTTGCTGTTGTTGTTTATTTGACGTTGTTGTTGTTGTTTATTTGACATTGTTGTTGTTATTGTTATTGTTTATTTGACGTTGTTGTTGTTGTTATTGTTGTTGACGTAGTTGACGTTGTTGTTGTTGTTGTTGTTGTTTATTTGACGTTGTTGTTGTTGTTGTTGACATAGTTGTTGTTGTTGTTTATTTGACGTTGTTGTTGTTGTTTATTTGACATTGTTGTTGTTGTTGACGGTGTTGTTATTGTTGTTTATTTGACATTGTTGTTGTTGTTGTTGACGTTGTTCTTGTTGTTTATATGACATTATTGTTGTTGTTGTTTATTTGACGTTGTTGTTGTTTATTTGACGTTGTTGTTGTTGTTTATTTGACGTTTTTGTTGACGTTGTAGTTGTTGTTGTTGTTATTTTTTATTTGACGTTGTTGTTGTTGTTGTTTATTTAACGTAGTTGTTGTTGTTGATGTTGTTGTTTATTTGACGTTTTTGTTGTTGATGTTGTTGTTGTTTTCGTTGTTGTTTATTTGACGTTGTTGTAGTTGTTTAATTGACGTTGTTGTTGTTGTTTATTTGACGTTGTTGTTGTTATTGTTGTTGTTGTTGTTTATTTGACGTTGTTGTTGTTGTTTATTTGACGTTGTTGTTGTTGTTGTTGTCGTTGTTTATTTGACGTTGTTGTTGTTGTTGACGTTGTTGTTGTTGTTTATTTGACGTTGTTGTTATTGTTTATTTGACATTGTTGTTGTTGTTGTTATTGTTTATTTGACGTTGTTGTTGTTGTTTTTTTTGGCATTGTTGTTGTTGTTGACGTTGTTGTTGTTGTTGTTTATTTGACGTTGTTGTTATTGATGTTGTTTTTGTTGTTGTTTATTTGACGTTGTTGTTGTTGTTGTTTATTTGACGTTGTTGTTGTTGTTGTTTATTTGACGCTGTTGTTGTTGTTGTTGTTTATTTGACGTTGTTGTTGTTATTTATTTGACATTGTTGTTGTTAACGGTGTTGTTGTTGTTGTTGTTTATTTGACATTGTTGTTGTTGTTGTTTATTTGACGTTGTTGTTGTTGACGTTGTTGTTGTTGTTGTTGTTTATTTGACGTTGTTGTTGTTGACATAGTTGTTATTGTTGTTGTTTATTTGACGTTGTTGTTGTTGTTGACGTTGTTGTTGTTGTTGTTGTTTATTTGACGTTGTTGTTGTAGTTGACATAGTTGTTGTTGTTGTTGTTGTTTATTTGACGTTGTTGTTGTTGTTGACGTTGTTGTTGTTGTTTATTTGACGTTGTTGTTGTTGTTTATTTGACATTGTTGTTGTTGTTGACGTTGTTGTTGTTGTTGTTGTTTATTTGACATTGTTGTTGTTGTTGTTGACGTTGTTGTTGTTGTTGTTTATTTGACTTCGTTGTAATTGTTGTTTATTTGACGTTGTTGTTTTTGTTGTTGACGTTGTTGTTGTTGTTGTTTATTTGACGTTGTTGTTGTTGTTGTTGATTACTTGACGTTGTTGTTGTTGTTGTTTATTTGACGTTGTTGTTGTTGTTGACATAGTTGTTGTTGTTGTTAATTTGACGTTGTTGTTGTTGTTTATTTGACATTGTTGTTGTTGTTGACGGTGTTGTTATTGTTGTTTATTTGACATTGTTGTTGTTGTTGTTGACGTTGTTGTTATTGTTTATATGACATTATTGTTGTTGTTGTTTATTTGACGTTGTTGTTGTTTATTTGACGTTGTTGTTGTTGTTTATTTGACGTTTTTGTTGACGTTGTAGTTGTTGTTGTTGTTATTTTTTATTTGACGTTGTTGTTGTTGTTGTTTATTTAACGTAGTTGTTGTTGTTGATGTTGTTGTTTATTTGACGTTTTTGTTGTTGATGTTGTTGTTGTTTTCGTTGTTGTTTATTTGACGTTGTTGTAGTTGTTTAATTGACGTTGTTGTTGTTGTTTATTTGACGTTGTTGTTGTTGTTATTGTTGTTGTTGTTGTTTATTTGACATTGTTGTTGTTGTTTATTTGACGTTGTTGTTGTTGTTGTTGTTGTTGTTGTTTATTTGACGTTGTTGTTGTTGTTGACGTTGTTGTTGTTGTTTACTTGACGTTGTTGTTATTGTTTATTTGACATTGTTATTGTTGTTGTTATTGTTTATTTGACGTTGTTGTTGTTGTTTTTTTTGGCATTGTTGTTGTTGTTGTTGACGTTGTTGTTGTTGTTGTTTATTTGACGTTGTTGTTATTGATGTTGTTTTTGTTGTTGTTTATTTGACGTTGTTGTTGTTGTTGTTGTTTATTTGACGTTGTTGTTGTTGTTGTTGTTTATTTGACGCTGTTGTTGTTGTTGTTGTTTATTTGACGTTGTTGTTGTTGTTTATTTGACATTGTTGTTGTTAACGGTTTTGTTGTTGTTGTTGTTTATTTGACGTTGTTGTTGTTGTTGTTTATTTGACGTTGTTGTTGTTGACGTTGTTGTTGTTGTTGTTGTTGTTGTTTATTTGACGTTGTTGTTGTTGACATAGTTGTTATTGTTGTTGTTTATTTGACGTTGTTGTTGTTGTTGACGTTGTTGTTGTTGTTGTTGTTTATTTGACGTTGTTGTTGTAGTTGACATAGTTGTTGTTGTTGTTGTTGTTTATTTGACGTTGTTGTTGTTGTTGACGTTGTTGTTGTTGTTTATTTGACGTTGTTGTTGTTGTTTATTTGACATTGTTGTTGTTGTTGACGTTGTTGTTGTTGTTGTTGTTGTTTATTTGACATTGTTGTTGTTGTTGTTGACGTTGTTGTTGTTGTTGTTTATTTGACTTTGTTGTTGTTGTTGTTTATTTGACGTTGTTGTTGTTGTTGTTGACGTTGTTGTTGTTGTTGTTTATTTGACGTTGTTGTTGTTGTTGATTACTTGACGTTGTTGTTGTTGTTGTTTATTTGACGTTGTTGTTGTTGTTGACATAGTTGTTGTTGTTGTTTATTTGACGTTGTTGTTGTTGTTTATTTGACATTGTTGTTGTTGTTGACGGTGTTGTTATTGTTGTTTATTTGACATTGTTGTTGTTGTTGTTGACGTTGTTGTTATTGTTTATATGACATTATTGTTGTTGTTGTTTATTTGACGTTGTTGTTGTTTATTTGACGTTGTTGTTGTTGTTTATTTGACGTTTTTGTTGACGTTGTAGTTGTTGTTGTTGTTATTTTTTATTTGACGTTGTTGTTGTTGTTGTTTATTTAACGTAGTTGTTGTTGTTGATGTTGTTGTTTATTTGACGTTTTTGTTGTTGATGTTGTTGTTGTTTTCGTTGTTGTTTATTTGACGTTGTTGTAGTTGTTTAATTGACGTTGTTGTTGTTGTTTATTTGACGTTGTTGTTGTTGTTGTTATTGTTGTTGTTGTTGTTTATTTGACGTTGTTGTTGTTGTTTATTTGACGTTGTTGTTGTTGTTGTTGTTGTTGTTGTTGTTGTTTATTTGACGTTGTTGTTGTTGACGTTGTTGTTGTTGTTTACTTGACGTTGTTGTTATTGTTTATTTGACATTGTTATTGTTGTTGTTATTGTTTATTTGACGTTGTTGTTGTTGTTTTTTTTGGCATTGTTGTTGTTGTTGTTGACGTTGTTGTTGTTGTTGTTTATTTGACGTTGTTGTTATTGATGTTGTTTTTGTTGTTGTTTATTTGACGTTGTTGTTGTTGTTGTTGTTTATTTGACGTTGTTGTTGTTGTTGTTGTTTATTTGACGCTGTTGTTGTTGTTGTTGTTTATTTGACGTTGTTGTTGTTGTTTATTTGACATTGTTGTTGTTAACGGTTTTGTTGTTGTTGTTGTTTATTTGACGTTGTTGTTGTTGTTGTTTATTTGACGTTGTTGTTGTTGACGTTGTTGTTGTTGTTGTTGTTGTTTATTTGACGTTGTTGTTGTTGACATAGTTGTTATTGTTGTTGTTTATTTGACGTTGTTGTTGTTGTTGACGTTGTTGTTGTTGTTGTTGTTTATTTGACGTTGTTGTTGTAGTTGACATAGTTGTTGTTGTTGTTGTTGTTTATTTGACGTTGTTGTTGTTGTTGACGTTGTTGTTGTTGTTTATTTGACGTTGTTGTTGTTGTTTATTTGACATTGTTGTTGTTGTTAACGGTGTTGTTGTTGTTGTTGTTTATTTGACGTTGTTGTTGTTGTTGTTGTTTATTTGACGTTGTTGTTGTTGACGTTGTTGTTGTTGTTGTTGTTTATTTGACGTTGTTGTTGTTGACATAGTTGTTATTGTTGTTGTTTATTTGACGTTGTTGTTGTTGTTGACGTTGTTGTTGTTGTTGTTGTTTATTTGACGTTGTTGTTGTAGTTGACATAGTTGTTGTTGTTGTTGTTGTTTATTTGACGTTGTTGTTGTTGTTGACATTGTTGTTGTTGTTTATTTGACGTTGTTGTTGTTGTTTATTTGACATTGTTGTTGTTGTTGACGTTGTTGTTGTTGTTGTTTATTTGACATTGTTGTTGTTGTTGTTGACGTTGTTGTTGTTGTTGTTTATTTGACTTCGTTGTAATTGTTGTTTATTTGACGTTGTTGTTGTTGTTGTTGACGTTGTTGTTGTTGTTGTTTATTTGACGTTGTTGTTGTTGTTGTTGATTACTTGACGTTGTTGTTGTTGTTGTTTATTTGACGTTGTTGTTGTTGTTAACATTGTTGTTGTTGTTGTTAATTTGACGTTGTTGTTGTTGTTTACTTGACATTGTTGTTGTTGTTGACGGTGTTGTTATTGTTGTTTATTTGACATTGTTGTTGTTGTTGTTGACGTTGTTGTTATTGTTTATATGACATTATTGTTGTTGTTGTTTATTTGACGTTGTTGTTGTTTATTTGACGTTGTTGTTGTTGTTTATTTGACGTTTTTGTTGACGTTGTAGTTGTTGTTGTTGTTATTTTTTATTTGACGTTGTTGTTGTTGTTGTTTATTTAACGTAGTTGTTGTTGATGTTGTTGTTTATTTGACGTTTTTGTTGTTGATGTTGTTGTTGTTTTCGTTGTTGTTTATTTGACGTTGTTGTAGTTGTTTAATTGACGTTGTTGTTGTTGTTTATTTGACGTTGTTGTTGTTGTTGTTATTGTTGTTGTTGTTGTTTATTTGACGTTGTTGTTGTTGTTTATTTGACGTTGTTGTTGTTGTTGTTGTTGTTGTTGTTGTTTATTTGACGTTGTTGTTGTTGTTGACGTTGTTGTTGTTGTTTACTTGACGTTGTTGTTATTGTTTATTTGACATTGTTATTGTTGTTGTTATTGTTTATTTGACGTTGTTGTTGTTGTTTTTTTTGGCATTGTTGTTGTTGTTGTTGACGTTGTTGTTGTTGTTGTTTATTTGACGTTGTTGTTATTGATGTTGTTTTTGTTGTTGTTTATTTGACGTTGTTGTTGTTGTTGTTGTTTATTTGACGTTGTTGTTGTTGTTGTTGTTTATTTGACGCTGTTGTTGTTGTTGTTGTTTATTTGACGTTGTTGTTGTTGTTTATTTGACATTGTTGTTGTTAACGGTTTTGTTGTTGTTGTTGTTTATTTGACGTTGTTGTTGTTGTTGTTTATTTGACGTTGTTGTTGTTGACGTTGTTGTTGTTGTTGTTGTTGTTGTTGTTTATTTGACGTTGTTGTTGTTGACATAGTTGTTATTGTTGTTGTTTATTTGACGTTGTTGTTGTTGTTGACGTTGTTGTTGTTGTTGTTGTTTATTTGACGTTGTTGTTGTAGTTGACATAGTTGTTGTTGTTGTTGTTGTTTATTTGACGTTGTTGTTGTTGTTGACGTTGTTGTTGTTGTTTATTTGACGTTGTTGTTGTTGTTTATTTGACATTGTTGTTGTTGTTAACGGTGTTGTTGTTGTTGTTGTTTATTTGACGTTGTTGTTGTTGTTGTTGTTTATTTGACGTTGTTGTTGTTGACGTTGTTGTTGTTGTTGTTGTTTATTTGACGTTGTTGTTGTTGACATAGTTGTTATTGTTGTTGTTTATTTGACGTTGTTGTTGTTGTTGACGTTGTTGTTGTTGTTGTTGTTTATTTGACGTTGTTGTTGTAGTTGACATAGTTGTTGTTGTTGTTGTTGTTTATTTGACGTTGTTGTTGTTGTTGACATTGTTGTTGTTGTTTATTTGACGTTGTTGTTGTTGTTTATTTGACATTGTTGTTGTTGTTGACGTTGTTGTTGTTGTTGTTTATTTGACATTGTTGTTGTTGTTGTTGACGTTGTTGTTGTTGTTGTTTATTTGACTTCGTTGTAATTGTTGTTTATTTGACGTTGTTGTTGTTGTTGTTGACGTTGTTGTTGTTGTTGTTTATTTGACGTTGTTGTTGTTGTTGTTGATTACTTGACGTTGTTGTTGTTGTTGTTTATTTGACGTTGTTGTTGTTGTTAACATTGTTGTTGTTGTTGTTAATTTGACGTTGTTGTTGTTGTTTATTTGACATTGTTGTTGTTGTTGACGGTGTTGTTATTGTTGTTTATTTGACATTGTTGTTGTTGTTGTTGACGTTGTTGTTATTGTTTATATGACATTATTGTTGTTGTTGTTTATTTGACGTTGTTGTTGTTTATTTGACGTTGTTGTTGTTGTTTATTTGACGTTTTTGTTGACGTTGTAGTTGTTGTTGTTGTTATTTTTTATTTGACGTTGTTGTTGTTGTTGTTTATTTAACGTAGTTGTTGTTGATGTTGTTGTTTATTTGACGTTTTTGTTGTTGATGTTGTTGTTGTTTTCGTTGTTGTTTATTTGACGTTGTTGTAGTTGTTTAATTGACGTTGTTGTTGTTGTTTATTTGACGTTGTTGTTGTTGTTGTTATTGTTGTTGTTGTTGTTTATTTGACGTTGTTGTTGTTGTTGTTGTTGTTGTTGTTGTTTATTTGACGTTGTTGTTGTTGTTGACGTTGTTGTTGTTGTTTACTTGACGTTGTTGTTATTGTTTATTTGACATTGTTATTGTTGTTGTTATTGTTTATTTGACGTTGTTGTTGTTGTTTTTTTTGGCATTGTTGTTGTTGTTGTTGACGTTGTTGTTGTTGTTGTTTATTTGACGTTGTTGTTATTGATGTTGTTTTTGTTGTTGTTTATTTGACGTTGTTGTTGTTGTTGTTGTTTATTTGACGTTGTTGTTGTTGTTGTTGTTTATTTGACGCTGTTGTTGTTGTTGTTGTTTATTTGACGTTGTTGTTGTTGTTTATTTGACATTGTTGTTGTTAACGGTTTTGTTGTTGTTGTTGTTTATTTGACGTTGTTGTTGTTGTTTATTTGACGTTGTTGTTGTTGACGTTGTTGTTGTTGTTGTTGTTTATTTGACGTTGTTGTTGTTGACATAGTTGTTATTGTTGTTGTTTATTTGACGTTGTTGTTGTTGTTGACGTTGTTGTTGTTGTTGTTGTTTATTTGACGTTGTTGTTGTAGTTGACATAGTTGTTGTTGTTGTTGTTGTTTATTTGACGTTGTTGTTGTTGTTGACGTTGTTGTTGTTGTTTATTTGACGTTGTTGTTGTTGTTTATTTGACATTGTTGTTGTTGTTGACGTTGTTGTTGTTGTTGTTGTTGTTTATTTGACATTGTTGTTGTTGTTGTTGACGTTGTTGTTGTTGTTGTTTATTTGACTTTGTTGTTGTTGTTGTTTATTTGACGTTGTTGTTGTTGTTGTTGACGTTGTTGTTGTTGTTGTTTATTTGACGTTGTTGTTGTTGTTGATTACTTGACGTTGTTGTTGTTGTTGTTTATTTGACGTTGTTGTTGTTGTTGACATAGTTGTTGTTGTTGTTTATTTGACGTTGTTGTTGTTGTTTATTTGACATTGTTGTTGTTGTTGACGGTGTTGTTATTGTTGTTTATTTGACATTATTGTTGTTGTTGTTGACGTTGTTGTTGTTGTTTATATGACATTATTGTTGTTGTTGTTTATTTGACGTTGTTGTTGTTTATTTGACGTTGTTGTTGTTGTTTATTTGACGTTTTTGTTGACATTGTAGTTGTTGTTGTTGTTATTTTTTATTTGACGTTGTTGTTGTTGTTGTTGTTTATTTAACGTAGTTGTTGTTGTTGATGTTGTTGTTTATTTGACGTTTTTGTTGTTGATGTTGTTGTTGTTTTCGTTGTTGTTTATTTGACGTTGTTGTAGTTGTTTAATTGACGTTGTTGTTGTTGTTTATTTGACGTTGTTGTTGTTGTTTATTTGACGTTGTTGTTGTTGTTTATTTGACGTTGTTGTTGTTGTTTATTTGACGTTGTTGTTGTTGTTGTTGTTGTTTATTTGACGTTGTTGTTGTTGTTGACGTTGTTGTTGTTGTTTACTTGACGTTGTTGTTATTGTTTATTTGACATTGTTGTTGTTGTTGTTATTGTTTATTTGACGTTGTTGTTGTTGTTTTTTTTGGCATTGTTGTTGTTGTTGTTGACGTTGTTGTTGTTGTTGTTTATTTGACGTTGTTGTTATTGTTTATTTGACGTTGTTGTTGTTGTTTTTTTTGGCATTGTTGTTGTTGTTGTTGACGTTGTTGTTGTTGTTGTTTATTTGACGTTGTTGTTATTGATGTTGTTTTTGTTGTTGTTTATTTGACGTTGTTGTTGTTGTTGTTGTTTATTTGACGTTGTTGTTGTTGTTGTTGTTTATTTGACGTTGTTGTTGTTGTTGTTTATTTGACGTTGTTGTTGTTTATTTGACATTGTTGTTGTTAACGGTGTTGTTGTTGTTGTTTATTTGACGTTGTTGTTGTTGTTGTTTATTTGACGTTGTTGTTGTTGACGTTGTTGTTGTTGTTGTTTATTTGACGTTGTTGTTGTTGACATAGTTGTTATTGTTGTTATTTATTTGACGTTGTTGTTGTTGTTGACGTTGTTGTTGTTGTTGTTGTTTATTTGACGTTGTTGTTGTAGTTGACATAGTTGTTGTTGTTGTTTATTTGACGTTGTTGTTGTTGTTGACGTTGTTGTTGTTGTTGACGTTGTTGTTGTTGTTTATTTGACGTTGTTGTTGTTGTTTATTTGACATTGTTGTTGTTGTTGTTGACGTTGTTGTTGTTGTTGTTGTTTATTTGACATTGTTGTTGTTGTTGTTGATGTTGTTGTTGTTGTTGTTGTTTATTTGACTTTGTTGTTGTTGTTGTTTATTTGACGTTGTTGTTGTTGTTGTTGACTTAGTTGTTGTTGTTGTTGTTTATTTGACGTTGTTATTGTTGTTGTTGATTACTTGACGTTGTTGTTGTTGTTGTTGTTTATTTGACGTTGTTGTTGTTGTTGACATAGTTGTTGTTGTTGTTTATTTGACGTTGTTGTTGTTGTTTATTTGACATTGTTGTTGTTGTTGACGGTGTTGTTATTGTTTCTTATTTGACATTGTTGTTGTTGTTGTTGACGTTGTTGTTGTTGTTTATATGACATTATTGTTGTTGTTGTTTATCTGACGTTGTTGTTGTTTATTTGACGTTGTTGTTGTTGTTTATTTGACGTTTTTGTTGACGTTGTAGTTGTTGTTGTTGTTATTTTTTATTTGACGTTGTTGTTGTTGTTGTTTATTTAACGTAGTTGTTGTTGTTGATGTTGTTGTTTATTTGACGTTTTTGTTGTTGATGTTGTTGTTGTTTTCGTTGTTGTTTATTTGACGTTGTTGTAGTTGTTTAATTGACGTTGTTGTTGTTGTTATTGTTGTTGTTGTTGTTTATTTGACGTTGTTGTTGTTGTTTATTTGACGTTGTTGGTGTTGTTGTTGTTGTTTATTTGACGTTGTTGTTGTTGTTGACGTTGTTGTTGTTGTTTACTTGACGTTGTTGTTATTGTTTATTTGACATTGTTGTTGTTGTTGTTATTGTTTATTTGACGGTGTTGTTGTTGTTTTTTTTGGCATTGTTGTTGTTGTTGTTGACGTTGTTGTTGTTGTTGTTTATTTGACGTTGTTGTTATTTATGTTGTTTTTGTTGTTGTTTATTTGACGTTGTTGTTGTTGTTGTTGTTGTTTATTTGACGTTGTTGTTGTTGTTGTTGTTGTTGTTTATTTGACGCTGTTGTTGTTGTTGTTTATTTGACGTTGTTGTTGTTGTTTATTTGACATTGTTGTTGTTAACGGTGTTGTTGTTGTTGTTTATTTGACGTTGTTGTTGTTGTTGTTTATTTGACATTGTTGTTGTTGACGTTGTTGTTGTTGTTGTTTATTTGACGTTGTTGTTGTTGACATAGTTGTTATTGTTGTTGTTTATTTGACGTTGTTGTTGTTGTTGACGTTGTTGTTGTTGTTGTTGTTTATTTGACGTTGTTGTTGTAGTTGACATAGTTGTTGTTGTTGTTGTTTATTTGACGTTGTTGTTGTTGTTGACGTTGTTGTTGTTGTTTATTTGACATTGTTGTTGTTGTTTATTTGACATTGTTGTTGTTGTTGACGTTGTTGTTGTTGTTGTTGTTTATTTGACATTGTTGTTGTTGTTGTTGACGTTGTTGTTGTTGTTGTTTATTTGACTTTGTTGTTGTTGTTGTTTATTTGACGTGGTTGTTGTTGTTGTTGACTTAGTTGTTGTTGTTGTTTATTTGACGTTGTTGTTGTTGTTGACGTTGTTGTTGTTGTTTATTTGACGTTGTTGTAGTTGTTGTTATTGTTGTTGTTGTTGTTTATTTGACGTTGTTGTTGTTGTTTATTTGACGTTGTTGTTGTTGTTGTTGTTTATTTGACGTAGTTGTTGTTGTTGACGTTGTTGTTGTTGTTGTTTATTTGACGTTTTTGTTGTTATTGATGTTGTTGTTGTATATTTGACGTTGTTATTGTTTATTTGACGTTGTTGTTGTTCTTTATTTGACGTTGTTATTGTTTATTTGATGTTGTTGTTGTTGTTTATTTAACGTTGTTGTTGTTGACATTTGACGTTGTTGTTATTGTTTATTTGACGTTGTTGTTGTTGTTTATTTGACGTAGTTGTTGTTGTTGACGTTGTTGTTGTTGTTGTTTATTTGACGTTTTTGTTGTTGATGTTGTTGTTGTTGTTGTTTATTTGACATTGTTGTTGTTGGTGTTTTATTTGACGTTGTTGTTGTTGACGGTGTTGTTGTTGTTATTTAATTGACATTGTTATTGTTGTTGTTGTTTATTTGACGTTGTTGTTGTTGACGTTGTTGTTGTTGTTGTTGTTTATTTGACATTGTTGTTGTTGTTGTTATTGTTAATTTGACGTTGTTGTTGTTGTTGTTTATTTGGCGTTGTTGTTGTTGTATTTGAAGTTGTTGTTGTTTATTTGACGTTGTTGTTGTTGTTGACGTTGTTTTTCTTGTTGTTTTTTTGACGTTGTTGTTGTTGTTGTTTATTTGACGTTGTTATTGTTGTTTATTTGACGTTGTTAATGTTGTTGTTGTTTATTTGACGTTGTTGTTGTTGTTGTTTATTTGACATTATTGTTATTGACGGTGTTGTTGTTGTTTATTTGACGTTGTTGTTGTTGTTGTTTATTCGACGTTGTTGTTGTTGTTTATTAGACATTGTTGTTGTTGTTAACATAGTTGTTGTTGTTGTTGTTTATTTGACGTTGTTGTTGTTGACGTTGTTGTTGTTGTTGACGTTGTTGTTGTTGTTGTTGTTTATTTGCCATTGTTGTTGTTGTTGACATAGTTGTTGTTGTTGTTGTTGTTTATTTGACGTTGTTGTTGTTGTTGACGTTGTTGTTGTTGTTTATTTGACGTTGTTGTTGTTGTTGTTTATTTGACATTGTTGTTTTTGTTGACGTTGTTGTTGTTGTTGTTTATTTGACATTGTTGTTGTTGTTGTTGTTGACGTTGTTGTTGTTGTTGTTTATTTGACTTTGTTGTTAATGTTGTTGTTGTTGTTGTTTATTTGACATTGTTGTTGTTGTTGACTTAGTTGTTGTTGTTGTTTATTTGACGTTGTTGTTGTTGTTGTTGTTAACGGTGTTGTTTATTTGACGTTATTGTTGTTGTTTATTTGACGTTGTTGTTGTTGTTGACGTTGTTGTTGTTGTTGACGTTGTTGTTGGTGTTTATTTGACGTTGTTGTTGTTATTTATTTGACATTGTTGTTGTTGTTGACGTTGTTGTTGTTGTTGTTATTGTTGTTTATTTGACATTGTTGTTGTTGTTGTTGACGTTGTTGTTGTTGTTGTTGTTTATTTGACATTGTTTTAGTATTGTTGTTTATTTGACGTTGTTGTTGTTGTTGACATAGTTGTTGTTGTTGTTGTTGTTGTTGTTTATTTGACGATGTTGTTATTGTTGTTGACGTTGTTGTTGTTGTTGTTTATTTGACGTTGTTGTTGTTGTTTACTTGACGTTGTTGTTGTTGTTTATTTAACGTTGTTGTTGTTGTTGTTGTTTATTTTACGTTCTTATTGTTGTTGTTGTTTATTTGACGTTGTTGTTGTTGTTGACGTTGTTGTTGTTGTTGTTGTTTATTTGATGTTGTTGTTGTTGACATAGTTGTTGTTGTTTATTTCACGTTGTTGTTGTTGATGTTGTTGTTTATTTGACGTTGTTGTTGTTGTTGCCGTTGTTGTTGTTGTTGTTGTTGTTGTTGTTTATTTGTCGTTGTTGTTGTTTATTTGACATTGTTGTTGTTGTTGACGGTGTTGTTGTTGTTGTTTATTTGACATTGTTGTTGTTGTTGACGTTGTTGTTGTTTATTTGACATTGTTGTTGTTGTTGTTCTTTATTTGACGTTGTTGTTGTTTATTTGACGTTGTTGTTGTTGTTTATTTGACGTTGTTGTTGTTGACGTTGTTGTTGTTGTTGTTTATTTTACATTGTTGTTGTTGTTGTTTATTTGACGTTGTTGTTGTTTATTTGACATTGTTGTTGTTGTTTATTTGACGTTTTTGTTGACGTTGTCGTTGTTGTTGTTATTGTTTATTTGACGTTGTTGTTGTTTATTTGACGTAGTTGTTGTTGTTGATGTTGTTGTTGTTGTTTATTTGACGTTTTTGTTGTTGATGTTGTTGTTGTTTTCGTTGTTGTTTATTTGACGTTGTTGTAGTTGTTTAATTGACGTTGTTGTTGTTGTTGTTTATTTGACGTTGTTGTTGTTATTGTTGTTATTGTTGTTGTTGTTGTTGTTTATTTGACGTTGTTGTTGTTGTTTATTTGACGTTGTTGTTGTTGTTGTTGTTGTTATTGTTTATTTGACGTTGTTGTTGTTGTTGACGTTATTGTTGTTGTTTATTTGACGTTGTTGTTGTTGTTGTTTATTTGACATTGTTGTTGTTGTTGTTATTGTTTATTTGACGTTGTTGTTGTTGTTGTTTTTTTTTGGCATTGTTGTTGTTGTTGTTGACGTTGTTGTTGTTGTTGTTGTTTATTTGACGTTGTTGTTGTTGACATTGTTGTTGTTGTTATTATTTATTTGACGTTGTTGTTGTTGTTTATTTGACGTTGTTGTTGTTGTTGTTGACTTAGTTGTTGTTGTTGTTTATTTGACGTTGTTGTTGTTGTTGACGTTGTTGTTTATTTGACGTTGTTGTTATTGTTGTTTATTTGACGTTGTTGTTGTTGTTGTTGACGTTGTTGTTGTTGTTTATTTGACGTTGTTGTTGTTATTTATTTGACATTGTTGTTGTTGTTGATGTTGTTGTTAATGTTGTTGTTGTTGTTGTTTATTTGACATTGTTGTTGTTGTTGTTGACGTTGTTGTTGTTGTTGTTGTTTATTTGACGTTGTTTTAGTATTGTTGTTTATTTGACATTGTTGTTGTTATTTATTTGACGTTGTTGTGGCTGACATTGTTGTTGTTGTTTATTTGACGTTGTTGATGTTGTTTATTTGACGTAGTTGTTGTTGTTGACATTGTTGTTGTTGTTGTTTATTTGACGTTTTTGTTGTTGTTGATGTTGTTGTTGTATAATTGACGTTGTTGTAGTTGTTATTGTTGTTGTTGTTTATTTGACATTGTTGTTGTTGTTATTTATTTGACGTTGTTGTTGTTGTTTATTTGACGTTGTTGTTGTTGTTTATTTGACGTTGTTGTTGTTGACGGTGTTGTTGTTGTTGTTGTTGTTTATTTGACATTGTTGTTGTTGTTGTTGTTGACGTTGTTGTTGTTTATTTGACGTTGTTGTTGTTGTTGTTCTTTATTTGACGTTGTTATTGTTTATTTGACGTTGTTGTTGTTGTTGTTTATTTAACGTTGTTGTTGTTGACATTGTTGTTGTTGTTATTGTTTATTTGACGTTGTTGTTGTTGTTTATTTGACGTAGTTGTTGTTGTTGACGTTGTTGTTGTTTATTTGACGTTTTTGTTGTTGATGTTGTTGTTGTTGTTGTTTATTTGACATTGTTGTTGTTGTTGTTGTTTATTTGATGTTGTTGTTGTTGACGGTGTTGTTGTTGTTATTTAATTGACGTTGTTGTTGTTGTTGTTTATTTGACGTTGTTGTTGTTGACGTTGTTGTTGTTGTTGTTGTTTATTTGAAGTTGTTGTTGTTGACATAGTTGTTGTTGTTGTTGTTTATTTGACGTTTTTGTTGACGTTGTAGTTGTTGTTGTTGTTATTTTTTATTTGACGTTGTTGTTGTTGTTGTTTATTTAACGTAGTTGTTGTTGTTGATGTTGTTGTTTATTTGATGTTTTTGTTGTTGATGTTGTTGTTGTTTTCGTTGTTGTTTATTTGACGTTGTTGTAGTTGTTTAATTGACGTTGTTGTTGTTGTTTATTTGACGTTGTTGTTGTTGTTATTGTTGTTGTTGTTGTTTATTTGACGTTGTTGTTGTTGTTTATTTGACGTTGTTGTTGTTGTTGTTGTTGTTGTTGTTTATTTGACGTTGTTGTTGTTGTTGACGTTGTTGTTGTTGTTTACTTGACGTTGTTGTTATTGTTTATTTGACATTGTTATTGTTGTTGTTATTGTTTATTTGACGTTGTTGTTGTTGTTTTTTTTGGCATTGTTGTTGTTGTTGTTGACGTTGTTGTTGTTGTTGTTTATTTGACGTTGTTGTTATTGATGTTTTTTTTGTTGTTGTTTATTTGACGTTGTTGTTGTTGTTGTTGTTTATTTGACGTTGTTGTTGTTGTTGTTGTTTATTTGACGTTGTTGTTGTTGTTGTTGTTTATTTGACGTTGTTGTTGTTGTTTATTTGACATTGTTGTTGTTAACGGTTTTGTTGTTGTTGTTGTTTATTTGACGTTGTTGTTGTTGTTGTTTATTTGACGTTGTTGTTGTTGACGTTGTTGTTGTTGTTGTTGTTGTTTATTTGACGTTGTTGTTGTTGACATAGTTGTTATTGTTGTTGTTTATTTGACGTTGTTGTTGTTGTTGACGTTGTTGTTGTTGTTGTTGTTTATTTGACGTTGTTGTTGTAGTTGACATAGTTGTTGTTGTTGTTGTTGTTTATTTGACGTTGTTGTTGTTGTTGACGTTGTTGTTGTTGTTTATTTGACGTTGTTGTTGTTGTTTATTTGACATTGTTGTTGTTGTTGACGTTGTTGTTGTTGTTGTTGTTGTTTATTTGACATTGTTGTTGTTGTTGTTGACGTTGTTGTTGTTGTTGTTTATTTGACTTTGTTGTTGTTGTTGTTTATTTGACGTTGTTGTTGTTGTTGTTGACGTTGTTGTTGTTGTTGTTTATTTGACGTTGTTGTTGTTGTTGATTACTTGACGTTGTTGTTGTTGTTGTTTATTTGACGTTGTTGTTGTTGTTGACATAGTTGTTGTTGTTGTTTATTTGACGTTGTTGTTGTTGTTTATTTGACATTGTTGTTGTTGTTGACGGTGTTGTTATTGTTGTTTATTTGACATTATTGTTGTTGTTGTTGACGTTGTTGTTGTTGTTTATATGACATTATTGTTGTTGTTGTTTATTTGACGTTGTTGTTGTTTATTTGACGTTGTTGTTGTTGTTTATTTGACGTTTTTGTTGACGTTGTAGTTGTTGTTGTTGTTATTTTTTATTTGACGTTGTTGTTGTTGTTGTTTATTTAACGTAGTTGTTGTTGTTGATGTTGTTGTTTATTTGACGTTTTTGTTGTTGATGTTGTTGTTGTTTTCGTTGTTGTTTATTTGACGTTGTTGTAGTTGTTTAATTGACGTTGTTGTTGTTGTTTATTTGACGTTGTTGTTGTTGATATTGTTGTTGTTGTTGTTTATTTGACGTTGTTGTTGTTGTTTATTTGACGTTGTTGTTGTTGTTGTTGTTGTTGTTTATTTGACGTTGTTGTTGTTGTTGACGTTGTTGTTGTTGTTTACTTGACGTTGTTGTTATTGTTTATTTGACATTGTTGTTGTTGTTGTTATTGTTTATTTGACGTTGTTGTTGTTGTTTTTTTTTGGCATTGTTGTTGTTGTTGTTGACGTTGTTGTTGTTGTTGTTTATTTGACGTTGTTGTTATTGTTTATTTGACGTTGTTGTTGTTGTTTTTTTTGGCATTGTTGTTGTTGTTGTTGACGTTGTTGTTGTTGTTGTTTATTTGACGTTGTTGTTATTGATGTTGTTTTTGTTGTTGTTTATTTGACGTTGTTGTTGTTGTTGTTGTTTATTTGACGTTGTTGTTGTTGTTGTTGTTTATTTGACGTTGTTGTTGTTGTTGTTTATTTGACGTTGTTGTTGTTTATTTGACATTGTTGTTGTTAACGGTGTTGTTGTTGTTGTTTATTTGACGTTGTTGTTGTTGTTGTTTATTTGACGTTGTTGTTGTTGTTGTTGTTTATTTGACGTTGTTGTTGTTGTTGTTTATTTGACGTTGTTGTTGTTTATTTGACATTGTTGTTGTTAACGGTGTTGTTGTTGTTGTTTATTTGACGTTGTTGTTGTTGTTGTTTATTTGACGTTGTTGTTGTTGACGTTGTTGTTGTTGTTGTTTATTTGACGTTGTTGTTGTTGACATAGTTGTTATTGTTGTTATTTATTTGACGTTGTTGTTGTTGTTGACGTTGTTGTTGTTGTTGTTGTTTATTTGACGTTGTTGTTGTAGTTGACATAGTTGTAGTTGTTGTTTATTTGACGTTGTTGTTGTTGTTGACGTTGTTGTTGTTGTTTATTTGACGTTGTTGTTGTTGTTTATTTGACATTGTTGTTGTTGTTGTTGACGTTGTTGTTGTTGTTGTTGTTTATTTGACATTGTTGTTGTTGTTGTTGATGTTGTTGTTGTTGTTGTTGTTTATTTGACTTTGTTGTTGTTGTTGTTGTTTATTTGACGTTGTTGTTGTTGTTGTTGACTTAGTTGTTGTTGTTGTTGTTTATTTGACGTTGTTGTTGTTGTTGTTGATTACTTGACGTTGTTGTTGTTGTTGTTGTTTATTTGACGTTGTTGTTGTTGTTGACATAGTTGTTGTTGTTGTTTATTTGACGTTGTTGTTGTTGTTTATTTGACATTGTTGTTGTTGTTGACGGTGTTGTTATTGTTGTTTATTTGACATTGTTGTTGTTGTTGTTGACGTTGTTGTTGTTGTTTATATGACATTATTGTTGTTGTTGTTTATCTGACGTTGTTGTTGTTTATTTGACGTTGTTGTTGTTGTTTATTTGACGTTTTTGTTGACGTTGTAGTTGTTGTTGTTGTTATTTTTTATTTGACGTTGTTGTTGTTGTTGTTTATTTAACGTAGTTGTTGTTGTTGATGTTGTTGTTTATTTGACGTTTTTGTTGTTGATGTTGTTGTTGTTTTCGTTGTTGTTTATTTGACGTTGTTGTAGTTGTTTAATTGACGTTGTTGTTGTTGTTATTGTTGTTGTTGTTGTTTATTTGACGTTGTTGTTGTTGTTTATTTGACGTTGTTGTTGTTGTTGTTGTTTATTTGACGTTGTTGTTGTTGTTGACGTTGTTGTTGTTGTTTACTTGACGTTGTTGTTATTGTTTATTTGACATTGTTGTTGTTGTTGTTATTGTTTATTTGACGTTGTTGTTGTTGTTTTTTTTGGCATTGTTGTTGTTGTTGTTGACGTTGTTGTTGTTGTTGTTTATTTGACGTTGTTGTTATTTATGTTGTTTTTGTTGTTGTTTATTTGACGTTGTTGTTGTTGTTGTTGTTTATTTGACGTTGTTGTTGTTGTTGTTGTTTATTTGACGCTGTTGTTGTTGTTGTTTATTTGACGTTGTTGTTGTTGTTTATTTGACATTGTTGTTGTTAACGGTGTTGTTGTTGTTGTTTATTTGACGTTGTTGTTGTTGTTGTTTATTTGACATTGTTGTTGTTGACGTTGTTGTTGTTGTTGTTTATTTGACGTTGTTGTTGTTGACATAGTTGTTATTGTTGTTGTTTATTTGACGTTGTTGTTGTTGTTGACGTTGTTGTTGTTGTTGTTGTTTATTTGACGTTGTTGTTGTAGTTGACATAGTTGTTGTTGTTGTTGTTGTTTATTTGACGTTGTTGTTGTTGTTGACGTTGTTGTTGTTGTTTATTTGACGTTGTTGTTGTTGTTTATTTGACATTGTTGTTGTTGTTGACGTTGTTGTTGTTGTTGTTTATTTGACATTGTTGTTGTTGTTGTTGACGTTGTTGTTGTTGTTGTTTATTTGACGTTGTTGTTGTTGTTGTTTATTTGACGTGGTTGTTGTTGTTGTTGACTTAGTTGTTGTTGTTGTTTATTTGACGTTGTTGTTGTTGTTGACGTTGTTGTTGTTGTTTATTTGACGTTGTTGTAGTTGTTGTTATTGTTGTTGTTGTTGTTTATTTGACGTTGTTGTTGTTGTTTATTT
This sequence comes from Vicia faba, assembly GCA_948472305.1. NCBI lineage: Eukaryota > Viridiplantae > Streptophyta > Magnoliopsida > Fabales > Fabaceae > Vicia > Vicia faba. The sequence goes on along the minus strand of OX451739.1, from coordinate 388,744,590 downwards.
GACGTTGTTGTTGTTGTTGTTGTTTATTTGACGTAGTTGTTGTTGTTGACGTTGTTGTTGTTGTTGTTTATTTGACGTTTTTGTTGTTATTGATGTTGTTGTTGTATATTTGACGTTGTTATTGTTTATTTGACGTTGTTGTTGTTCTTTATTTGACGTTGTTATTGTTTATTTGATGTTGTTGTTGTTGTTTATTTAACGTTGTTGTTGTTGACATTTGACGGTGTTGTTATTGTTTATTTGACGTTGTTGTTGTTGTTTATTTGACGTAGTTGTTGTTGTTGACGTTGTTGTTGTTGTTGTTTATTTGACGTTTTTGTTGTTGATGTTGTTGTTGTTGTTGTTTATTTGACATTGTTGTTGTTGGTGTTTTATTTGACGTTGTTGTTGTTGACGGTGTTGTTGTTGTTATTTAATTGACGTTGTTATTGTTGTTGTTGTTTATTTGACGTTGTTGTTGTTGACGTTGTTGTTGTTGTTGTTGTTTATTTGACATTGTTGTTGTTGTTGTTATTGTTAATTTGACGTTGTTGTTGTTGTTGTTTATTTGGCGTTGTTGTTGTTGTATTTGAAGTTGTTGTTGTTTATTTGACGTTGTTGTTGTTGTTGACGTTGTTTTTCTTGTTGTTTTTTTGACGTTGTTGTTGTTGTTGTTTATTTGACGTTGTTATTGTTGTTTATTTGACGTTGTTGTTGTTGTTGTTGTTTATTTGACGTTGTTGTTGTTGTTGTTTATTTGACATTGTTGTTATTGACGGTGTTGTTGTTGTTTATTTGACGTTGTTGTTGTTGTTGTTTATTCGACGTTGTTGTTGTTGTTTATTAGACATTGTTGTTGTTGTTAACATAGTTGTTGTTGTTGTTGTTTATTTGACGTTGTTGTTGTTGACGTTGTTGTTGTTGTTGACGTTGTTGTTGTTGTTGTTGTTTATTTGCCATTGTTGTTGTTGTTGACATAGTTGTTGTTGTTGTTGTTGTTTATTTGACGTTGTTGTTGTTGTTGACGTTGTTGTTGTTGTTTATTTGACTTTGTTGTTGTTGTTGTTTATTTGACATTGTTGTTTTTGTTGACGTTGTTGTTGTTGTTGTTTATTTGACATTGTTGTTGTTGTTGTTGTTGACGTTGTTGTTGTTGTTGTTTATTTGACTTTGTTGTTAATGTTGTTGTTGTTGTTGTTTATTTGACATTGTTGTTGTTGTTGACTTAGTTGTTGTTGTTGTTTATTTGACGTTGTTGTTGTTGTTGTTAACGGTGTTGTTTATTTGACGTTATTGTTGTTGTTTATTTGACGTTGTTGTTGTTGTTGACGTTGTTGTTGTTGTTGACGTTGTTGTTGGTGTTTATTTGACGTTGTTGTTGTTATTTATTTGACATTTTTGTTGTTGTTGACGTTGTTGTTGTTGTTGTTATTGTTGTTTATTTGACATTGTTGTTGTTGTTGTTGACGTTGTTGTTGTTGTTGTTGTTGTTTATTTGACATTGTTTTAGTATTGTTGTTTATTTGACGTTGTTGTTGTTGTTGACATAATTGTTGTTGTTGTTGTTGTTGTTGTTTATTTGACGATGTTGTTATTGTTGTTGACGTTGTTGTTGTTGTTGTTTATTTGACGTTGTTGTTGTTGTTTACTTGACGTTGTTGTTGTTGTTTATTTAACGTTGTTGTTGTTGTTGTTGTTTATTTGACGTTCTTATTGTTGTTGTTGTTTATTTGACGTTGTTGTTGTTGTTGACGTTGTTGTTGTTGTTGTTGTTTATTTGATGTTGTTGTTGTTGACATAGTTGTTGTTGTTTATTTCACGTTGTTGTTGTTGTTGACGTTGTTGTTGTTGTTGTTGTTTATTTGACATTGTTGTTGTTGTTGTTGACGTTGTTGTTGTTGTTGTTTATTTGACTTTGTTGTTGTTGTTGTTTATTTGACGTGGTTGTTGTTGTTGTTGACTTAGTTGTTGTTGTTGTTTATTTGACGTTGTTGTTGTTGTTGACGTTGTTGTTGTTGTTTATTTGACGTTGTTGCCGTTGTTGTTGTTGTTGTTGTTGTTGTTTATTTGTCGTTGTTGTTGTTTATTTGACATTGTTGTTGTTGTTGACGGTGTTGTTGTTGTTGTTTATTTGACATTGTTGTTGTTGTTGACGTTGTTGTTGTTTATTTGACATTGTTGTTGTTGTTGTTCTTTATTTGACGTTGTTGTTGTTTATTTGACGTTGTTGTTGTTGTTTATTTGACGTTGTTGTTGTTGACGTTGTTGTTGTTGTTGTTTATTTTACATTGTTGTTGTTGTTGTTGTTTATTTGACGTTGTTGTTGTTTATTTGACATTGTTGTTGTTGTTGTTTATTTGACGTTTTTGTTGACGTTGTCGTTGTTGTTGTTATTGTTTATTTGACGTTGTTGTTGTTTATTTGACGTAGTTGTTGTTGTTGATGTTGTTGTTGTTGTTTATTTGACGTTTTTGTTGTTGATGTTGTTGTTGTTTTCGTTGTTGTTTATTTGACGTTGTTGTAGTTGTTTAATTGACGTTGTTGTTGTTGTTGTTTATTTGACGTTGTTGTTGTTATTGTTGTTATTGTTGTTGTTGTTGTTGTTGTTTATTTGACGTTGTTGTTGTTGTTTATTTGACGTTGTTGTTGTTGTTGTTGTTGTTGTTGTTATTGTTTATTTGACGTTGTTGTTGTTGTTGACGTTATTGTTGTTGTTTATTTGACGTTGTTGTTGTTGTTTATTTGACATTGTTGTTGTTGTTGTTATTGTTTATTTGATGTTGTTGTTGTTGTTGTTTTTTTTTGGCATTGTTGTTGTTGTTGTTGACGTTGTTGTTGTTGTTGTTTATTTGACGTTGTTGTTGTTGACATTGTTGTTGTTGTTATTGTTTATTTGACGTTGTTGTTGTTGTTTATTTGACGTTGTTGTTGTTGTTGTTGACTTAGTTGTTGTTGTTGTTTATTTGACGTTGTTGTTGTTGTTGTTGACGTTGTTGTTTATTTGACGTTGTTGTTGTTGTTGTTTATTTGACGTTGTTGTTGTTGTTGACGTTGTTGTTGTTGTTTATTTGACGTTGTTGTTGTTATTTATTTGACGTTGTTGTTGTTGTTGATGTTGTTGTTAATGTTGTTGTTGTTGTTGTTTATTTGACATTGTTGTTGTTGTTGTTGTTGTTGACGTTGTTGTTGTTATTGTTGTTTATTTGACGTTGTTTTAGTATTGTTGTTTATTTGACATTGTTGTTGTTATTTATTTGACGTTGTTGTGGCTGACATTGTTGTTGTTGTTTATTTGACGTTGTTGATGTTGTTTATTTGACGTAGTTGTTGTTGTTGACATTGTTGTTGTTGTTGTTTATTTGACGTTTTTGTTGTTGTTGATGTTGTTGTTGTATATTTGACGTTGTTGTAGTTGTTATTGTTGTTGTTGTTTATTTGACATTGTTGTTGTTGTTATTTATTTGACGTTGTTGTTGTTGTTTATTTGACGTTGTTGTTGTTGTTTATTTGACGTTGTTGTTGTTGACGGTGTTGTTGTTGTTGTTGTTGTTTATTTGACATTGTTGTTGTTGTTGTTGTTGACGTTGTTGTTGTTTATTTGACGTTGTTGTTGTTGTTGTTCTTTATTTGACGTTGTTATTGTTTATTTGACGTTGTTGTTGTTGTTGACGTTGTTGTTGTTTATTTGACGTTTTTGTTGTTGATGTTGTTGTTGTTGTTGTTTATTTGACATTGTTGTTGTTGTTGTTGTTTATTTGATGTTGTTGTTGTTGACGGTGTTGTTGTTGTTATTTAATTGACGTTGTTGTTGTTGTTGTTTATTTGACGTTGTTGTTGTTGACGTTGTTGTTGTTGTTGTTGTTGTTTATTTGAAGTTGTTGTTGTTGACATAGTTGTTGTTGTTGTTGTTGTTTATTTGACGTTTTTGTTGTTGTTGATGTTGTTGTTGTTTTCGTTGTTGTTTATTTGACGTTGTTGTAGTTGTTTAATTGACGTTGTTGTTGTTGTTGTTTATTTAACATTGTTGTTGTTGTTGTTATTGTTGTTGTTGTTGTTTATTTGACGTTGTTGTTGTTGTTCTTTATTTGACGTTGTTGTCGTTGTTGTTGTTTATTTGACGTTGTTGTTGTTGACGTTGTTGTTGTTGTTGTTGTTTATTTGACATTGTTGTTGTTGTTGTTATTGTTAATTTGACGTTGTTGTTGTTGTTGTTGTTGTTTATTTGACATTGTTGTTGTTGTTGTTATTGTTAATTTGACGTTGTTGTTGTTGTTGTTGTTGTTGTTTATTTGACGGTGTTGTTGTTGTTATTTATTTGAAGTTGTTGTTGTTGTTGTTGTTGTTTATTTGACGTTGTTGTTGTTGTTTATTTGACGTTGTTGTTGTTGTTGACATAGTTGTTGTTGTTGTTGTTGTTTATTTGACGATGTTGTTATTGTTGTTGACGTTGTTGTTGTTGTTGTTTATTTGACGTTGTTGTTGTTGTTGTTTATTTGACGTTGTTGTTGTTGTTTATTTAACGTTGTTGTTGTTGTTGTTGTTTATTTGACGTTGTTGTTGTTGTTTATTTGACATTGTTGTTGTTGTTGACGTTGTTGTTGTTGTTGTTGTTTATTTGACATTGTTGTTGTTGTTGTTGACGTTGTTATTGTTGTTGTTTATTTGACTTTGTTGTTGTTGTTGTTTATTTGACGTTGTTGTTGTTGTTGTTGACTTAGTTGTTGTTGTTATTTATTTGACGTTGTTGTTGTTGTTGTTGATTACTTGACGTTGTTGTTGTTGTTGTTTATTTGACGTTGTTGTTGTTGTTGACATAGTTGTTGTTGTTGTTTATTTGACGTTGTTGTTGTTGTTTATTTGACATTGTTGTTGTTGACGGTGTTGTTATTGTTGTTTATTTGACATTGTTGTTGTTGTTGTTGACGTTGTTGTTGTTGTTTATATGACATGATTGTTGTTGTTGTTTATTTGACGTTGTTGTTGTTTATTTGACGTTGTTGTTGTTGTTTATTTGACGTTTTTGTTGACGTTGTAGTTGTTGTTGTTGTTATTGTTTATTTGACGTTGTTGTTGTTGTTTATTTGACGTTGTTGTTGTTGTTGTTGACTTAGTTGTTGTTGTTGTTTATTTGACGTTGTTGTTGTTGTTGTTGACGTTGTTGTTTATTTGACGTTGTTGTTGTTGTTGTTTATTTGACGTTGTTGTTGTTGTTTATTTGACGTTGTTGTTGTTATTTATTTGACGTTGTTGTTGTTGTTGATGTTGTTGTTAATGTTGTTGTTGTTGTTGTTTATTTGACATTGTTGTTGTTGTTGTTGTTGTTGACGTTGTTGTTGTTATTGTTGTTTATTTGACGTTGTTTTAGTATTGTTGTTTATTTGACATTGTTGTTGTTATTTATTTGACGTTGTTGTGGCTGACATTGTTGTTGTTGTTTATTTGACGTTGTTGATGTTGTTTATTTGACGTAGTTGTTGTTGTTGACATTGTTGTTGTTGTTGTTTATTTGACGTTGTTGTTGTTGTTGTTGACTTAGTTGTTGTTGTTGTTTATTTGACGTTGTTGTTGTTGTTGTTGACGTTGTTGTTTATTTGACGTTGTTGTTGTTGTTGTTTATTTGACGTTGTTGTTGTTGTTGACGTTGTTGTTGTTGTTTATTTGACGTTGTTGTTGTTATTTATTTGACGTTGTTGTTGTTGTTGATGTTGTTGTTAATGTTGTTGTTGTTGTTGTTTATTTGACATTGTTGTTGTTGTTATTGTTGTTGACGTTGTTGTTGTTATTGTTGTTTATTTGACGTTGTTTTAGTATTGTTGTTTATTTGACATTGTTGTTGTTATTTATTTGACGTTGTTGTGGCTGACATTGTTGTTGTTGTTTATTTGACGTTGTTGATGTTGTTTATTTGACGTAGTTGTTGTTGTTGACATTGTTGTTGTTGTTGTTTATTTGACGTTTTTGTTGTTGTTGATGTTGTTGTTGTATATTTGACGTTGTTGTAGTTGTTATTGTTGTTGTTGTTTATTTGACATTGTTGTTGTTGTTATTTATTTGACGTTGTTGTTGTTGTTTATTTGACGTTGTTGTTGTTGTTTATTTGACGTTGTTGTTGTTGACGGTGTTGTTGTTGTTGTTGTTGTTTATTTGACATTGTTGTTGTTGTTGTTGTTGACGTTGTTGTTGTTTATTTGACGTTGTTGTTGTTGTTGTTCTTTATTTGACGTTGTTATTGTTTATTTGACGTTGTTGTTGTTGTTGACGTTGTTGTTGTTTATTTGACGTTTTTGTTGTTGATGTTGTTGTTGTTGTTGTTTATTTGACATTGTTGTTGTTGTTGTTGTTTATTTGATGTTGTTGTTGTTGACGGTGTTGTTGTTGTTATTTAATTGACGTTGTTGTTGTTGTTGTTTATTTGACGTTGTTGTTGTTGACGTTGTTGTTGTTGTTGTTGTTGTTTATTTGAAGTTGTTGTTGTTGACATAGTTGTTGTTGTTGTTGTTGTTTATTTGACGTTTTTGTTGTTGTTGATGTTGTTGTTGTTTTCGTTGTTGTTTATTTGACGTTGTTGTAGTTGTTTAATTGACGTTGTTGTTGTTGTTGTTTATTTAACATTGTTGTTGTTGTTGTTATTGTTGTTGTTGTTGTTTATTTGACGTTGTTGTTGTTGTTCTTTATTTGACGTTGTTGTCGTTGTTGTTGTTTATTTGACGTTGTTGTTGTTGACGTTGTTGTTGTTGTTGTTGTTTATTTGACATTGTTGTTGTTGTTGTTATTGTTAATTTGACGTTGTTGTTGTTGTTGTTGTTGTTTATTTGACATTGTTGTTGTTGTTGTTATTGTTAATTTGACGTTGTTGTTGTTGTTGTTGTTGTTGTTTATTTGACGGTGTTGTTGTTGTTATTTATTTGAAGTTGTTGTTGTTGTTGTTGTTGTTTATTTGACGTTGTTGTTGTTGTTTATTTGACGTTGTTGTTGTTGTTGACATAGTTGTTGTTGTTGTTGTTGTTTATTTGACGATGTTGTTATTGTTGTTGACGTTGTTGTTGTTGTTGTTTATTTGACGTTGTTGTTGTTGTTGTTTATTTGACGTTGTTGTTGTTGTTTATTTAACGTTGTTGTTGTTGTTGTTGTTTATTTGACGTTGTTGTTGTTGTTTATTTGACATTGTTGTTGTTGTTGACGTTGTTGTTGTTGTTGTTGTTTATTTGACATTGTTGTTGTTGTTGTTGACGTTGTTATTGTTGTTGTTTATTTGACTTTGTTGTTGTTGTTGTTTATTTGACGTTGTTGTTGTTGTTGTTGACTTAGTTGTTGTTGTTATTTATTTGACGTTGTTGTTGTTGTTGTTGATTACTTGACGTTGTTGTTGTTGTTGTTTATTTGACGTTGTTGTTGTTGTTGACATAGTTGTTGTTGTTGTTTATTTGACGTTGTTGTTGTTGTTTATTTGACATTGTTGTTGTTGACGGTGTTGTTATTGTTGTTTATTTGACATTGTTGTTGTTGTTGTTGACGTTGTTGTTGTTGTTTATATGACATGATTGTTGTTGTTGTTTATTTGACGTTGTTGTTGTTTATTTGACGTTGTTGTTGTTGTTTATTTGACGTTTTTGTTGACGTTGTAGTTGTTGTTGTTGTTATTTTTTATTTGACGTTGTTGTTGTTGTTGTTTATTTAACGTAGTTGTTGTTGTTGATGTTGTTGTTTATTTGACGTTTTTGTTGTTGATGTTGTTGTTGTTTTCATTGTTGTTTATTTGACGTTGTTGTAGTTGTTTAAATGACGTTGTTGTTATTGTTTATTTGACGTTGTTGTTGTTGTTGTTATTGTTGTTGTTGTTGTTTATTTGACGTTGTTGTTGTTGTTTATTTGACGTTGTTGTTGTTGTTGTTGTTGTTGTTTATTTGACGTTGTTGTTGTTGTTGACGTTGTTGTTGTTGTTTACTTGACGTTGTTGTTATTGTTTATTTGACATTGTTGTTGTTGTTGTTATTGTTTATTTGACGTTGTTATTGTTGTTTTTTTTGGCATTGTTGTTGTTGTTGTTGACGCTGTTGTTGTTGTTGTTGTTTATTTGACGTTGTTGTTATTGATGTTGTTTTTGTTGTTGTTTATTTGACGTTGTTGTTGTTGTTGTTGTTTATTTGACGTTGTTGTTGTTGTTGTTGTTGTTTATTTGACGCTGTTGTTGTTGTTGTTTATTTGACGTTGTTGTTGTTGTTTATTTGACATTGTTGTTGTTAACGGTGTTGTTGTTGTTGTTTATTTGACGTTGTTGTTGTTGTTGTTTATTTGACGTTGTTGTTGTTGACGTTGTTGTTGTTGTTGTTTATTTGACGTTGTTGTTGTTGACATAGTTGTTATTGTTGTTGTTTATTTGACGTTGTTGTTGTTGTTGACGTTGTTGTTGTTGTTGTTGTTTATTTGACGTTGTTGTTGTAGTTTACATAGTTGTTGTTGTTGTTGTTTATTTGACGTTGTTGTTGTTGTTGACGTTGTTGTTCTTGTTTATTTGACGTTGTTGTTGTTGTTTATTTGACATTGTTGTTGTTGTTGACGTTGTTGTTGTTGTTGTTTATTTGACATTGTTGTTGTTGTTGTTGACGTTGTTGTTGTTGTTGTTTATTTGACTTTGTTGTTGTTGTTGTTTATTTGACGTTGTTGTTGTTGTTGTTGACTTAGTTGTTGTTGTTGTTTATTTGACGTTGTTGTTTTTTTTGACGTTGTTGTTTATTTGACGTTGTTGTTCTTGTTTATTTGACGTTGTTGTTGTTGTTGACGTTGTTGTTGTTGTTTATTTGACGTTGTTGTTGTTATTTATTTGACATTGTTGTTGTTGTTGACGTTGTTGTTAATGTTGTTGTTGTTGTTGTTGTTCTTGTTTATTTGACATTGTTGTTGTTGTTGTTGACGTTGTTGTTGCTGTTGTTGTTTATTTGACGTTGTTTTAGTATTGTTGTTTATTTGACATTGTTGTTGTTATTTATTTGACGTTGTTGTGGGTGACATTGTTGTTGTTGTTTATTTGACGTTGTTGTTGTTGTTTATTTGACGTAGTTGTTGTTGTTGACGTTGTTTTTGTTGTTGTTTATTTGACGTTTTTGTTGTTATTGATGTTGTTGTTGTATATTTGACGTTGTTATTGTTTATTTGACGTTGTTGTTGTTCTTTATTTGACGTTGCTATTGTTTATTTGACGTTGTTGTTGTTTATTTAACGTTGTTGTTGTTGACATTGTTGTTGTTGTTATTGTTTATTTGACGTTGTTGTTGTTGTTTATTTGACGTAGTTGTTGTTGTTGACGTTGTTGTTGTTGTTGTTGTTTATTTGACGTTTTTGTTGTTGATGTTGTTGTTGTTGTTGATTATTTGACATTGTTGTTGTTGTTGTTGTTTATTTGACGTTGTTGTTGTTGACGGTGTTGTTGTTGTTATTTAATTGACGTTGTTGTTGTTGTTGTTGTTTATTTGACGTTGTTGTTGTTGACGTTGTTGTTGTTGTTGTTGTTTATTTGACATTGTTGTTGTTGTTGTTATTGTTAATTTGACGTTGTTGTTGTTGTTTATTTGGCGTTGTTGTTGTTGTATTTGAAGTTGTTGTTGTTTATTTGACGTTGTTGTTGTTGTTGACGTTGTTTTTCTTGTTGTTTATTTGACGTTGTTGTTGTTGTTTATTTGACGTTGTTATTGTTGTTTATTTGACGTTGTTGTTGTTGTTGTTTATTTGACGTTGTTGTTGTTGTTGTTTATTTGACATTGTTGTTATTGACGGTGTTGTTGTTGTTTATTTGACGTTGTTGTTGTTGTTGTTTATTCGACGTTGTTGTTATTGTTGTTTATTAGACATTGTTGTTGTTGTTAACATAGTTGTTGTTGTTGTTGTTGTTGTTTATTTGACGTTGTTGTTGTTGACGTTGTTGTTGTTGTTGACGTTGTTGTTGTTGTTGTTGTTGTTTATTTGCCATTGTTGTTGTTGTTGACATAGTTGTTGTTGTTGTTGTTGTTGTTTATTTGACGTTGTTGTTGTTGTTGACGTTGTTGTTGTTGTTTATTTGACGTTGTTGTTGTTGTTGTTGTTTATTTGACATTGTTGTTTTTGTTGACGTTGTTGTTGTTGTTGTTTATTTGACATTGTTGTTGTTGTTGTTGTTGTTGACGTTGTTGTCGTTGTTGTTTATTTGACTTTGTTGTTAATGTTGTTGTTGTTGTTGTTTACTTGACGTTGTTGTTGTTGTTGTTGACTTAGTTGTTGTTGTTGTTTATTTGACGTTGTTGTTGTTGTTGTTGTTAACGGTGTTGTTTATTTGACGTTATTGTTGTTGTTTATTTGACGTTGTTGTTGTTGTTGACGTTGTTGTTGTTGTTTATTTGACGTTGTTGTTGTTATTTATTTGACATTGTTGTTGTTGTTGACGTTGTTGTTGTTGTTGTTATTGTTGTTTATTTGACATTGTTGTTGTTGTTGTTGACGTTGTTGTTGTTGTTGTTGTTGTTGTTTATTTGACATTGTTTTAGTATTGTTGTTTATTTGACGTTGTTGTTGTTGTTGACATAGTTGTTGTTGTTGTTGTTGTTTATTTGACGATGTTGTTATTGTTGTTGACGTTGTTGTTGTTGTTGTTTATTTGACGTTGTTGTTGTTGTTGTTTATTTGACGTTGTTGTTGTTGTTTATTTAACGTTTTTGTTGTTGTTGTTGTTTATTTGACGTTCTTATTGTTGTTGTTGTTTATTTGACGTTGTTGTTGTTGACGTTGTTGTTGTTGTTGTTGTTTATTTGATGTTGTTGTTGTTGTTGACATAGTTGTTGTTGTTTATTTCACGTTGTTGTTGTTAATGTTGTTGTTTATTTGACGTTGTTGTTGTTGTTGCCATTGTTGTTGTTGTTGTTGTTGTTTATTTGTCGTTGTTGTTGTTTATTTGACATTGTTGTTGTTGTTGACGGTGTTGTTGTTGTTGTTGTTGTTTATTTGACATTGTTGTTGTTGTTGTTGACGTTGTTGTTGTTTATTTGACATTGTTGTTGTTGTTGTTCTTTATTTGACGTTGTTGTTGTTTATTTGACGTTGTTGTTGTTTTTTATTTGACGTTGTTGTTGTTGACGTTGTTGTTGTTGTTGTTTATTTTACATTGTTGTTGTTGTTGTTGTTTATTTGACGTTGTTGTTGTTTATTTGACGTTGTTGTTGTTGTTTATTTGACGTTTTTGTTGACGTTGTTGTTGTTGTTGTTATTGTTTATTTGACGTTGTTGTTGTTGTTTATTTGACGTAGTTGTTGTTGTTGATGTTGTTGTTGTTGTTTATTTGACGTTTTTGTTGTTGATGTTGTTGTTGTTTTCGTTGTTGTTTATTTGACGTTGTTGTAGTTGTTTAATTGAGGTTGTTGTTGTTGTTGTTTATTTGACGTTGTTGTTGTTATTGTTGTTATTGTTGTTGTTGTTGTTGTTGTTTATTTGACGTTGTTGTTGTTGTTTATTTGACGTTGTTGTTGTTGTTGTTGTTGTTGTTTATTTGACGTTGTTGTTGTTGTTGACGTTATTGTTGTTGTTTATTTGACGTTGTTGTTGTTGTTGTTTATTTGACATTGTTGTTGTTGTTGTTATTGTTTATTTGACGTTGTTGTTGTTGTTTTTTTTTGGCATTGTTGTTGTTGTTGTTGACGTTGTTGTTGTTGTTGTTGTTTATTTGACGTTGTTGTTGTTGACATTGTTGTTGTTGTTATTGTTTATTTGACGTTGTTGTTGTTGTTTATTTGACGTTGTTGTTGTTGTTGTTGACTTAGTTGTTGTTGTTGTTTATTTGACGTTGTTGTTGTTGTTGACGTTGTTGTTTATTTGACGTTGTTGTTGTTGTTGTTTATTTGACGTTGTTGTTGTTGTTGACGTTGTTGTTGTTGTTTATTTGACGTTGTTGTTGTTATTTATTTGACATTGTTGTTGTTGTTGACGTTGTTGTTAATGTTGTTGTTGTTGTTGTTGTTTATTTGACATTGTTGTTGTTGTTGTTGACGTTGTTGTTGTAGTTGTTTAATTGACGTTGTTGTTGTTGTTTATTTGACATTGTTGTTGTTATTTATTTGACGTTGTTGTGGGTGACATTGTTGTTGTTGTTTATTTGACGTTGTTGTTGTTGTTTATTTGACGTAGTTGTTGTTGTTGACATTGTTGTTGTTGTTGTTTATTTGACGTTTTTGTTGTTGTTGATGTTGTTGTTGTATATTTGACGTTGTTGTAGTTGTTATTGTTGTTGTTGTTTATTTGACATTGTTGTTGTTGTTATTTATTTGACGTTGTTGTTGTTGTTTATTTGACGTTGTTGTTGTTGTTTATTTGACGTTGTTGTTGTTGACGGTGTTGTTGTTGTTGTTGTTGTTTATTTGACATTGTTGTTGTTGTTGTTGTTGACGTTGTTGTTGTTTATTTGACGTTGTTGTTGTTGTTCTTTATTTGACGTTGTTATTGTTTATTTGACGTTGTTGTTGTTGTTTATTTAACGTTGTTGTTGTTGACATTGTTGTTGTTGTTATTATTTATTTGACGTTGTTGTTGTTGTTTATTTGACGTAGTTGTTGTTGTTGACGTTGTTGTAGTTTATTTGACGTTTTTGTTGTTGATGTTGTTGTTGTTGTTTATTTGACATTGTTGTTGTTGTTGTTGTTTATTTGACGTTGTTGTTGTTGACGGTGTTGTTGTTGTTATTTAATTGACGTTGTTGTTGTTGTTGTTGTTTATTTGACGTTGTTGTTGTTGACGTTGTTGTTGTTGTTGTTTATTTGAAGTTGTTGTTGTTGACATAGTTGTTGTTGTTGTTGTTTATTTGACGTTTTTGTTGTTGTTGATGTTGTTGTTGTTTTCGTTGTTGTTTATTTGACGTTGTTGTAGTTGTTTAATTGACGTTGTTGTTGTTGTTGTTTATTTAACATTGTTGTTGTTGTTGTTGTTGTTTATTTGACGTTGTTGTTGTTGTTCTTTATTTGACGTTGTTGTCGTTGTTGTTGTTTATTTGACGTTGTTGTTGTTGACGTTGTTGTTGTTGTTTATTTGACATTGTTGTTGTTGTTGTTATTGTTAATTTGACGTTGTTGTTGTTGTTGTTGTTGTTGTTGTTTATTTGACGGTGTTGTTGTTGTTGTTTATTTGAAGTTGTTGTTGTTGTTGTTGTTTATTTGACGTTGTTGTTGTTGTTTATTTGACGTTGTTGTTGTTGTTGACATAGTTGTTGTTGTTGTTGACATAGTTGTTGTTGTTGTTGTTTATTTGACGATGTTATTATTGTTGTTGACGTTGTTGTTGTTGTTGTTTATTTGACGTTGTTGTTGTTGTTTATTTGACGTTGTTGTTGTTATTTATTTGACGTTGTTATTGTTGTTTATTTAACGTTGTTGTTGTTGTTGTTGTTGTTTATTTGACGTTCTTATTGTTGTTGTTGTTTATTTGACGTTGTAGTTGTTGTTGACGTTGTTGTTGTTGTTGTTGTTGTTTATTTGATGTTGTTGTTGTTGTTGACATAGTTGTTGTTGTTTATTTCACGTTGTTGTTGTCGATGTTGTTGTTTATTTGACGTTGTTGTTGTTGTTGCCGTTGTTGTTGTTGTTGTTTATTTGTCGTTGTTGTTGTTGTTTATTTGGCATTGTTGTTGTTATTGACGGTGTTGTTGTTGTTGTTGTTGTTTATTTTACATTGTTGTTGTTGTTGTTGACGTTGTTGTTGTTTATTTGACATTGTTGTTTTTGTTGTTCTTTATTTGACGTTGTTGTTGTTTATTTGACGTTGTTGTTGTTGACGTTGTTGTTGTTATTGTTTATTTGATGTTGTTGTTGTTGTTGTTGTTTATTTGACGTAGTTGTTGTTGTTCACGTTGTTGTTGTTGTTTATTTTACGTTTTTGTTGTTGTTGATGTTGTTGTTGTTTTTGTTTTTGTTTATTTGACGTTGTTGTTGTTGTTGTTGTTTATTTGACGTTGTTGTTGTTGTTGTTGTTGTTTATTTGACGTTGTTGTTGTTGTTGTTGTTATTGTTGTTGTTATTGTTTATTTGACGTTGTTGTTGTTGTTTATTTGACATTGTTGTTGTTTATTTGACATTGTTGTTGTTATTGACGTTGCTGTTGTTGTTTATTTGACGTTGTTGTTGTTGTTTATTTGACATTGTTGTTGTTGTTGTTATTGTTTATTTGACGTTGTTGTTGTTGTTGTTGTTGTTGTTGTTGACGTTGTTGACATTGTTGTTGTTGTTGTTGTTTATTTGATGTTGTTGTTGTTGTTGACGTTGTTGTTGTTGTTGTTGTTGTAGTTTATTTTGACGTTGTTGTTTATTTGACGTTGTTGTTGTTGTTGACGTTGTTGTGGTTGTTGTTTATTTGACGTTCTTGTTGTTGTTGTTGATTACTTGACGTTGTTGTTGTTGTTGTTGTTTATTTGACGTTGTTGTTGTTGTTGACATAGTTGTTGTTGTTGTTTATTTGACGTTGTTGTTGTTGTTTATTTGACATTGTTGTTGTTGTTGACGGTGTTGTTATTGTTGTTTATTTGACATTGTTGTTGTTGTTGTTGACGTTGTTGTTGTTGTTTATATGACATTATTGTTGTTGTTGTTTATTTGACGTTGTTGTTGTTTATTTGACGTTGTTGTTGTTGTTTATTTGACGTTTTTGTTGACGTTGTAGTTGTTGTTGTTGTTATTTTTTATTTGACGTTGTTGTTGTTGTTGTTTATTTAACGTAGTTGTTGTTGTTGATGTTGTTGTTTATTTGACGTTTTTGTTGTTGATGTTGTTGTTGTTTTCGTTGTTGTTTATTTGACGTTGTTGTAGTTGTTTAATTGACGTTGTTGTTGTTGTTTATTTGACGTTGTTGTTGTTGTTATTGTTGTTGTTGTTGTTTATTTGACGTTGTTGTTGTTGTTTATTTGACGTTGTTGTTGTTGTTGTTTATTTGACGTTGTTGTTGTTGTTGACGTTGTTGTTGTTGTTTATTTGACGTTGTTGTTATTGTTTATTTGACATTGTTGTTGTTGTTGTTATTGTTTATTTGACGTTGTTGTTGTTGTTTTTTTTGGCATTGTTGTTGTTGTTGTTGACGTTGTTGTTGTTGTTGTTTATTTGACGTTGTTGTTATTGATGTTGTTTTTGTTGTTGTTTATTTGACGTTGTTGTTGTTGTTGTTTATTTGACGTTGTTGTTGTTGTTTATTTGACATTGTTGTTGTTAACGGTGTTGTTGTTGTTGTTTATTTGACGTTGTTGTTGTTGTTGTTGTTTATTTGACGTTGTTGTTGTTGACATAGTTGTTATTGTTGTTGTTTATTTGACGTTGTTGTTGTTGTTGACATTGTTGTTGTTGTTGTTTATTTGACGTTGTTGTTGTAGTTGACATAGTTGTTGTTGTTGTTGTTTATTTGACGTTGTTGTTGTTGTTGATGTTGTTGTTGTTGTTTATTTGACGTTGTTGTTGTTGTTGTTTATTTGACATTGTTGTTGTTGTTGTTGACGTTGTTGTTGTTGTTGTTTATTTGACTTTGTTGTTGTTGTTGTTTATTTGACGTTGTTGTTGTTGTTGTTGACTTAGTTGTTGTTGTTGTTGATTTGACGTTGTTGTTGTTGTTGTTGATTACTTGACGTTGTTGTTGTTGTTGTTGTTGTTTATTTGACGTTGTTGTTGTTGTTGACATAGTTGTTGTTGTTGTTGACGGTGTTGTTATTGTTGTTTATTTGACATTGTTGTTGTTGTTGTTGACGTTGTTGTTGTTGTTGTTTATATGACATTATTGTTGTTGTTGTTTATTTGACGTTGTTGTTGTTTATTTGACGTTGTTGTTGTTGTTTATTTGACGTTTTTGTTGACGTTGTAGTTGTTGTTGTTGTTATTTTTTATTTGACGTTGTTGTTGTTGTTGTTGTTGTTTATTTAACGTAGATGTTGTTGTTGATGTTGTTGTTTATTTGACGTTTTTGTTGTTGATGTTGTTGTTGTTTTCGTTGTTGTTTATTTGACGTTGTTGTAGTTGTTTAATTGACGTTGTTGTTGTTGTTTATTTGACGTTGTTGTTGTTGTTGTTGTTATTGTTGTTGTTGTTTATTTGACGTTGTTGTTGTTGTTTATTTGACGTTGTTGTTGTTGTTGTTGTTTATTTGACGTTGTTGTTGTTGTTGACGTTGTTGTTGTTGTTTACTTGACGTTGTTGTTATTGTTTATTTGACATTGTTGTTGTTGTTGTTATTGTTTATTTGACGTTGTTGTTGTTGTTTTTTTTGGCATTGTTGTTGTTGTTGTTGACGTTGTTGTTGTTGTTGTTTATTTGACGTTGTTGTTATTGATGTTGTTTTTGTTGTTGTTTATTTGACGTTGTTGTTGTTGTTGTTTATTTGACGTTGTTGTTGTTGTTGTTGTTTATTTGACGCTGTTGTTGTTGTTGTTTATTTGACATTGTTGTTGTTAACGGTGTTGTTGTTGTTGTTGTTTATTTGACGTTGTTGTTGTTGTTGTTTATTCGACGTTATTGTTGTTGACGTTGTTGTTGTTGACGTTGTTGTTGTTGTTGTTGTTGACGTTGTTGTTGTTGTTGTTTATTTGACGTTGTTGTTGTTGACATAGTTGTTGTTGTTGTTGTTTATTTGACGTTGTTGTTGTTGTTGACGTTGTTGTTGTTGTTGTTGTTTATTTGACGTTGTTGTTGTAGTTGACATAGTTGTTGTTGTTGTTGTTGTTTATTTGACGTTGTTGTTGTTGTTGACGTTGTTGTTGTTGTTTATTTGACGTTGTTGTTGTTGTTTATTTGACGTTGTTGTTGTTGTTGTTGTTTATTTGACATTGTTGTTGTTGTTGTTGACGTTGTTGTTGTTGTTGTTTATTTGACTTTGTTGTTGTTGTTGTTTATTTGACGTTGTTGTTGTTGTTGTTGACTTAGTTGTTGTTGTTGTTTATTTGACGTTGTTATTGTTGTTGACGTTGTTGTTTATTTGACGTTGTTGTTGTTGTTTATTTGACGTTGTTGTTGTTGTTGACGTTGTTGTTGTTGTTTATTTGACGTTGTTGTTATTTATTTGACATTGTTGTTGTTGTTGACGTTGTTGTTAATGTTGTTGTTGTTGTTGTTGTTGTTTATTTGACATTGTTGTTTTTGTTGTTGACGTTGTTGTTGCTGTTGTTGTTTATTTGACGTTGTTTTAGTATTGTTGTTTATTTGACATTGTTGTTGTTATTTATTTGACGTTGTTGTGGGTGACATTGTTGTTGTTGTTTATTTGACGTTGTTGTTGTTGTTTATTTGACGTAGTTGTTGTTGTTGACGTTGTTTTTGTTGTTGTTTATTTGACGTTTTTGTTGTTATTGATGTTGTTGTTGTATATTTGACGTTGTTATTGTTTATTTGACGTTGTTGTTGTTCTTTATTTGACGTTGCTATTGTTTATTTGACGTTGTTGTTGTTTATTTAACGTTGTTGTTGTTGACATTGTTGTTGTTGTTATTGTTTATTTGACGTTGTTGTTGTTGTTTATTTGACGTAGTTGTTGTTGTTGACGTTGTTGTTGTTGTTGTTGTTTATTTGACGTTTTTGTTGTTGATGTTGTTGTTGTTGTTGATTATTTGACATTGTTGTTGTTGTTGTTGTTTATTTGACGTTGTTGTTGTTGACGGTGTTGTTGTTGTTATTTAATTGACGTTGTTGTTGTTGTTGTTGTTTATTTGACGTTGTTGTTGTTGACGTTGTTGTTGTTGTTGTTGTTTATTTGACATTGTTGTTGTTGTTGTTATTGTTAATTTGACGTTGTTGTTGTTGTTTATTTGGCGTTGTTGTTGTTGTATTTGAAGTTGTTGTTGTTTATTTGACGTTGTTGTTGTTGTTGACGTTGTTTTTCTTGTTGTTTATTTGACGTTGTTGTTGTTGTTTATTTGACGTTGTTATTGTTGTTTATTTGACGTTGTTGTTGTTGTTGTTTATTTGACGTTGTTGTTGTTGTTGTTTATTTGACATTGTTGTTATTGACGGTGTTGTTGTTGTTTATTTGACGTTGTTGTTGTTGTTGTTTATTCGACGTTGTTGTTATTGTTGTTTATTAGACATTGTTGTTGTTGTTAACATAGTTGTTGTTGTTGTTGTTGTTGTTTATTTGACGTTGTTGTTGTTGACGTTGTTGTTGTTGTTGACGTTGTTGTTGTTGTTGTTGTTGTTTATTTGCCATTGTTGTTGTTGTTGACATAGTTGTTGTTGTTGTTGTTGTTGTTTATTTGACGTTGTTGTTGTTGTTGACGTTGTTGTTGTTGTTTATTTGACGTTGTTGTTGTTGTTGTTGTTTATTTGACATTGTTGTTTTTGTTGACGTTGTTGTTGTTGTTGTTTATTTGACATTGTTGTTGTTGTTGTTGTTGTTGACGTTGTTGTCGTTGTTGTTTATTTGACTTTGTTGTTAATGTTGTTGTTGTTGTTGTTTACTTGACGTTGTTGTTGTTGTTGTTGACTTAGTTGTTGTTGTTGTTTATTTGACGTTGTTGTTGTTGTTGTTGTTAACGGTGTTGTTTATTTGACGTTATTGTTGTTGTTTATTTGACGTTGTTGTTGTTGTTGACGTTGTTGTTGTTGTTTATTTGACGTTGTTGTTGTTATTTATTTGACATTGTTGTTGTTGTTGACGTTGTTGTTGTTGTTGTTATTGTTGTTTATTTGACATTGTTGTTGTTGTTGTTGACGTTGTTGTTGTTGTTGTTGTTGTTGTTTATTTGACATTGTTTTAGTATTGTTGTTTATTTGACGTTGTTGTTGTTGTTGACATAGTTGTTGTTGTTGTTGTTGTTTATTTGACGATGTTGTTATTGTTGTTGACGTTGTTGTTGTTGTTGTTTATTTGACGTTGTTGTTGTTGTTGTTTATTTGACGTTGTTGTTGTTGTTTATTTAACGTTTTTGTTGTTGTTGTTGTTTATTTGACGTTCTTATTGTTGTTGTTGTTTATTTGACGTTGTTGTTGTTGACGTTGTTGTTGTTGTTGTTGTTTATTTGATGTTGTTGTTGTTGTTGACATAGTTGTTGTTGTTTATTTCACGTTGTTGTTGTTAATGTTGTTGTTTATTTGACGTTGTTGTTGTTGTTGCCATTGTTGTTGTTGTTGTTGTTGTTTATTTGTCGTTGTTGTTGTTTATTTGACATTGTTGTTGTTGTTGACGGTGTTGTTGTTGTTGTTGTTGTTTATTTGACATTGTTGTTGTTGTTGTTGACGTTGTTGTTGTTTATTTGACATTGTTGTTGTTGTTGTTCTTTATTTGACGTTGTTGTTGTTTATTTGACGTTGTTGTTGTTTTTTATTTGACGTTGTTGTTGTTGACGTTGTTGTTGTTGTTGTTTATTTTACATTGTTGTTGTTGTTGTTGTTTATTTGACGTTGTTGTTGTTTATTTGACGTTGTTGTTGTTGTTTATTTGACGTTTTTGTTGACGTTGTTGTTGTTGTTGTTATTGTTTATTTGACGTTGTTGTTGTTGTTTATTTGACGTAGTTGTTGTTGTTGATGTTGTTGTTGTTGTTTATTTGACGTTTTTGTTGTTGATGTTGTTGTTGTTTTCGTTGTTGTTTATTTGACGTTGTTGTAGTTGTTTAATTGAGGTTGTTGTTGTTGTTGTTTATTTGACGTTGTTGTTGTTATTGTTGTTATTGTTGTTGTTGTTGTTGTTGTTTATTTGACGTTGTTGTTGTTGTTTATTTGACGTTGTTGTTGTTGTTGTTGTTGTTGTTTATTTGACGTTGTTGTTGTTGTTGACGTTATTGTTGTTGTTTATTTGACGTTGTTGTTGTTGTTGTTTATTTGACATTGTTGTTGTTGTTGTTATTGTTTATTTGACGTTGTTGTTGTTGTTTTTTTTTGGCATTGTTGTTGTTGTTGTTGACGTTGTTGTTGTTGTTGTTGTTTATTTGACGTTGTTGTTGTTGACATTGTTGTTGTTGTTATTGTTTATTTGACGTTGTTGTTGTTGTTTATTTGACGTTGTTGTTGTTGTTGTTGACTTAGTTGTTGTTGTTGTTTATTTGACGTTGTTGTTGTTGTTGACGTTGTTGTTTATTTGACGTTGTTGTTGTTGTTGTTTATTTGACGTTGTTGTTGTTGTTGACGTTGTTGTTGTTGTTTATTTGACGTTGTTGTTGTTATTTATTTGACATTGTTGTTGTTGTTGACGTTGTTGTTAATGTTGTTGTTGTTGTTGTTGTTTATTTGACATTGTTGTTGTTGTTGTTGACGTTGTTGTTGTAGTTGTTTAATTGACGTTGTTGTTGTTGTTTATTTGACATTGTTGTTGTTATTTATTTGACGTTGTTGTGGGTGACATTGTTGTTGTTGTTTATTTGACGTTGTTGTTGTTGTTTATTTGACGTAGTTGTTGTTGTTGACATTGTTGTTGTTGTTGTTTATTTGACGTTTTTGTTGTTGTTGATGTTGTTGTTGTATATTTGACGTTGTTGTAGTTGTTATTGTTGTTGTTGTTTATTTGACATTGTTGTTGTTGTTATTTATTTGACGTTGTTGTTGTTGTTTATTTGACGTTGTTGTTGTTGTTTATTTGACGTTGTTGTTGTTGACGGTGTTGTTGTTGTTGTTGTTGTTTATTTGACATTGTTGTTGTTGTTGTTGTTGACGTTGTTGTTGTTTATTTGACGTTGTTGTTGTTGTTCTTTATTTGACGTTGTTATTGTTTATTTGACGTTGTTGTTGTTGTTTATTTAACGTTGTTGTTGTTGACATTGTTGTTGTTGTTATTATTTATTTGACGTTGTTGTTGTTGTTTATTTGACGTAGTTGTTGTTGTTGACGTTGTTGTAGTTTATTTGACGTTTTTGTTGTTGATGTTGTTGTTGTTGTTTATTTGACATTGTTGTTGTTGTTGTTGTTTATTTGACGTTGTTGTTGTTGACGGTGTTGTTGTTGTTATTTAATTGACGTTGTTGTTGTTGTTGTTGTTTATTTGACGTTGTTGTTGTTGACGTTGTTGTTGTTGTTGTTTATTTGAAGTTGTTGTTGTTGACATAGTTGTTGTTGTTGTTGTTTATTTGACGTTTTTGTTGTTGTTGATGTTGTTGTTGTTTTCGTTGTTGTTTATTTGACGTTGTTGTAGTTGTTTAATTGACGTTGTTGTTGTTGTTGTTTATTTAACATTGTTGTTGTTGTTGTTGTTGTTTATTTGACGTTGTTGTTGTTGTTCTTTATTTGACGTTGTTGTCGTTGTTGTTGTTTATTTGACGTTGTTGTTGTTGACGTTGTTGTTGTTGTTTATTTGACATTGTTGTTGTTGTTGTTATTGTTAATTTGACGTTGTTGTTGTTGTTGTTGTTGTTGTTGTTTATTTGACGGTGTTGTTGTTGTTGTTTATTTGAAGTTGTTGTTGTTGTTGTTGTTTATTTGACGTTGTTGTTGTTGTTTATTTGACGTTGTTGTTGTTGTTGACATAGTTGTTGTTGTTGTTGACATAGTTGTTGTTGTTGTTGTTTATTTGACGATGTTATTATTGTTGTTGACGTTGTTGTTGTTGTTGTTTATTTGACGTTGTTGTTGTTGTTTATTTGACGTTGTTGTTGTTATTTATTTGACGTTGTTATTGTTGTTTATTTAACGTTGTTGTTGTTGTTGTTGTTGTTTATTTGACGTTCTTATTGTTGTTGTTGTTTATTTGACGTTGTAGTTGTTGTTGACGTTGTTGTTGTTGTTGTTGTTGTTTATTTGATGTTGTTGTTGTTGTTGACATAGTTGTTGTTGTTTATTTCACGTTGTTGTTGTCGATGTTGTTGTTTATTTGACGTTGTTGTTGTTGTTGCCGTTGTTGTTGTTGTTGTTTATTTGTCGTTGTTGTTGTTGTTTATTTGGCATTGTTGTTGTTATTGACGGTGTTGTTGTTGTTGTTGTTGTTTATTTTACATTGTTGTTGTTGTTGTTGACGTTGTTGTTGTTTATTTGACATTGTTGTTTTTGTTGTTCTTTATTTGACGTTGTTGTTGTTTATTTGACGTTGTTGTTGTTGACGTTGTTGTTGTTATTGTTTATTTGATGTTGTTGTTGTTGTTGTTGTTTATTTGACGTAGTTGTTGTTGTTCACGTTGTTGTTGTTGTTTATTTTACGTTTTTGTTGTTGTTGATGTTGTTGTTGTTTTTGTTTTTGTTTATTTGACGTTGTTGTTGTTGTTGTTGTTTATTTGACGTTGTTGTTGTTGTTGTTGTTGTTTATTTGACGTTGTTGTTGTTGTTGTTGTTATTGTTGTTGTTATTGTTTATTTGACGTTGTTGTTGTTGTTTATTTGACATTGTTGTTGTTTATTTGACATTGTTGTTGTTATTGACGTTGCTGTTGTTGTTTATTTGACGTTGTTGTTGTTGTTTATTTGACATTGTTGTTGTTGTTGTTATTGTTTATTTGACGTTGTTGTTGTTGTTGTTGTTGTTGTTGTTGACGTTGTTGACATTGTTGTTGTTGTTGTTGTTTATTTGATGTTGTTGTTGTTGTTGACGTTGTTGTTGTTGTTGTTGTTGTAGTTTATTTTGACGTTGTTGTTTATTTGACGTTGTTGTTGTTGTTGACGTTGTTGTGGTTGTTGTTTATTTGACGTTCTTGTTGTTGTTGTTGATTACTTGACGTTGTTGTTGTTGTTGTTGTTTATTTGACGTTGTTGTTGTTGTTGACATAGTTGTTGTTGTTGTTTATTTGACGTTGTTGTTGTTGTTTATTTGACATTGTTGTTGTTGTTGACGGTGTTGTTATTGTTGTTTATTTGACATTGTTGTTGTTGTTGTTGACGTTGTTGTTGTTGTTTATATGACATTATTGTTGTTGTTGTTTATTTGACGTTGTTGTTGTTTATTTGACGTTGTTGTTGTTGTTTATTTGACGTTTTTGTTGACGTTGTAGTTGTTGTTGTTGTTATTTTTTATTTGACGTTGTTGTTGTTGTTGTTTATTTAACGTAGTTGTTGTTGTTGATGTTGTTGTTTATTTGACGTTTTTGTTGTTGATGTTGTTGTTGTTTTCGTTGTTGTTTATTTGACGTTGTTGTAGTTGTTTAATTGACGTTGTTGTTGTTGTTTATTTGACGTTGTTGTTGTTGTTATTGTTGTTGTTGTTGTTTATTTGACGTTGTTGTTGTTGTTTATTTGACGTTGTTGTTGTTGTTGTTTATTTGACGTTGTTGTTGTTGTTGACGTTGTTGTTGTTGTTTATTTGACGTTGTTGTTATTGTTTATTTGACATTGTTGTTGTTGTTGTTATTGTTTATTTGACGTTGTTGTTGTTGTTTTTTTTGGCATTGTTGTTGTTGTTGTTGACGTTGTTGTTGTTGTTGTTTATTTGACGTTGTTGTTATTGATGTTGTTTTTGTTGTTGTTTATTTGACGTTGTTGTTGTTGTTGTTTATTTGACGTTGTTGTTGTTGTTTATTTGACATTGTTGTTGTTAACGGTGTTGTTGTTGTTGTTTATTTGACGTTGTTGTTGTTGTTGTTGTTTATTTGACGTTGTTGTTGTTGACATAGTTGTTATTGTTGTTGTTTATTTGACGTTGTTGTTGTTGTTGACATTGTTGTTGTTGTTGTTTATTTGACGTTGTTGTTGTAGTTGACATAGTTGTTGTTGTTGTTGTTTATTTGACGTTGTTGTTGTTGTTGATGTTGTTGTTGTTGTTTATTTGACGTTGTTGTTGTTGTTGTTTATTTGACATTGTTGTTGTTGTTGTTGACGTTGTTGTTGTTGTTGTTTATTTGACTTTGTTGTTGTTGTTGTTTATTTGACGTTGTTGTTGTTGTTGTTGACTTAGTTGTTGTTGTTGTTGATTTGACGTTGTTGTTGTTGTTGTTGATTACTTGACGTTGTTGTTGTTGTTGTTGTTGTTTATTTGACGTTGTTGTTGTTGTTGACATAGTTGTTGTTGTTGTTGACGGTGTTGTTATTGTTGTTTATTTGACATTGTTGTTGTTGTTGTTGACGTTGTTGTTGTTGTTGTTTATATGACATTATTGTTGTTGTTGTTTATTTGACGTTGTTGTTGTTTATTTGACGTTGTTGTTGTTGTTTATTTGACGTTTTTGTTGACGTTGTAGTTGTTGTTGTTGTTATTTTTTATTTGACGTTGTTGTTGTTGTTGTTGTTGTTTATTTAACGTAGATGTTGTTGTTGATGTTGTTGTTTATTTGACGTTTTTGTTGTTGATGTTGTTGTTGTTTTCGTTGTTGTTTATTTGACGTTGTTGTAGTTGTTTAATTGACGTTGTTGTTGTTGTTTATTTGACGTTGTTGTTGTTGTTGTTGTTATTGTTGTTGTTGTTTATTTGACGTTGTTGTTGTTGTTTATTTGACGTTGTTGTTGTTGTTGTTGTTGTTTATTTGACGTTGTTGTTGTTGTTGACGTTGTTGTTGTTGTTTACTTGACGTTGTTGTTATTGTTTATTTGACATTGTTGTTGTTGTTGTTATTGTTTATTTGACGTTGTTGTTGTTGTTTTTTTTGGCATTGTTGTTGTTGTTGTTGACGTTGTTGTTGTTGTTGTTTATTTGACGTTGTTGTTATTGATGTTGTTTTTGTTGTTGTTTATTTGACGTTGTTGTTGTTGTTGTTTATTTGACGTTGTTGTTGTTGTTGTTGTTTATTTGACGCTGTTGTTGTTGTTGTTTATTTGACATTGTTGTTGTTAACGGTGTTGTTGTTGTTGTTGTTTATTTGACGTTGTTGTTGTTGTTGTTTATTCGACGTTATTGTTGTTGACGTTGTTGTTGTTGACGTTGTTGTTGTTGTTGTTGTTGACGTTGTTGTTGTTGTTGTTTATTTGACGTTGTTGTTGTTGACATAGTTGTTGTTGTTGTTGTTTATTTGACGTTGTTGTTGTTGTTGACGTTGTTGTTGTTGTTGTTGTTTATTTGACGTTGTTGTTGTAGTTGACATAGTTGTTGTTGTTGTTGTTGTTTATTTGACGTTGTTGTTGTTGTTGACGTTGTTGTTGTTGTTTATTTGACGTTGTTGTTGTTGTTTATTTGACGTTGTTGTTGTTGTTGTTGTTTATTTGACATTGTTGTTGTTGTTGTTGACGTTGTTGTTGTTGTTGTTTATTTGACTTTGTTGTTGTTGTTGTTTATTTGACGTTGTTGTTGTTGTTGTTGACTTAGTTGTTGTTGTTGTTTATTTGACGTTGTTATTGTTGTTGACGTTGTTGTTTATTTGACGTTGTTGTTGTTGTTTATTTGACGTTGTTGTTGTTGTTGACGTTGTTGTTGTTGTTTATTTGACGTTGTTGTTATTTATTTGACATTGTTGTTGTTGTTGACGTTGTTGTTAATGTTGTTGTTGTTGTTGTTGTTGTTTATTTGACATTGTTGTTTTTGTTGTTGACGTTGTTGTTGTTGTTGTTGTTTATTTGACGTTGTTTTAGTATTGTTGTTTATTTGACATTGTTGTTGTTATTTATTTGACGTTGTTGTGGGTGACATTGTTGTTGTTGTTTATTTGACGTTGTTGTTGTTGTTTATTTGACGTAGTTGTTGTTGTTGACGTTGTTGTTGTTGTTGTTTATTTGACGTTTTTGTTGTTATTGATGTTGTTGTTGTATATTTGACGTTGTTATTGTTTATTTGACGTTGTTGTTGTTCTTTATTTGACGTTGTTATTGTTTATTTGACGTTGTTGTTGTTGTTTATTTAACGTTGTTGTTGTTGACATTGTTGTTGTTGTTATTGTTTATTTGACGTTGTTGTTGTTGTTTATTTGACGTAGTTGTTGTTGTTGACGTTGTTGTTGTTGTTTATTTGACGTTTTTGTTGTTGATGTTGTTGTTGTTGTTTATTTGACATTGTTGTTGTTGTTGTTTATTTGACGTTGTTGTTGTTGACGTTGTTGTTGTTGTTATTTAATTGACGTTGTTGTTGTTGTTGTTGTTTATTTGACGTTGTTGTTGTTGACGTTGTTGTTGTTGTTGTTGTTTATTTGACATTGTTGTTGTTGTTGTTATTGTTAATTTGACGTTGTTGTTGTTGTTGTTTATTTGGCATTGTTGTTGTTGTATTTGAAGTTGTTGTTGTTTATTTGACGTTGTTGTTGTTGTTGACGTTGTTTTTCTTGTTGTTTATTTGACGTTGTTGTTGTTGTTGTTTATTTGACGTTGTTATTGTTGTTTATTTGACGTTGTTGTTGTTGTTGTTGTTTATTTGACGTTGTTGTTGTTGTTGTTGTTTATTTGACATTGTTGTTATTGACGGTGTTGTTGTTGTTTATTTGACGTTGTTGTTGTTGTTTATTCGACGTTGTTGTTGTTGTTTATTAGACATTGTTGTTGTTGTTAACATAGTTGTTGTTGTTGTTGTTGTTGTTGTTGTTGTTTATTTGACGTTGTTGTTGACGTTGTTGTTGTTGTTGTTGACGTTGTTGTTGTTGTTGTTTATTTGCCATTGTTGTTGTTGTTGACATAGTTGTTGTTGTTGTTGTTGTTTATTTAACGTTGTTGTTGTTGTTGACGTTGTTGTTGTTGTTGTTTATTTGACGTTGTTGTTGTTGTTGTTTATTTGACATTGTTGTTTTTGTTGACGTTGTTGTTGTTGTTGTTTATTTGACATTGTTGTTGTTGTTGTTGTTGACGTTGTTGTTGTTGTTGTTTATTTGACTTTGTTGTTAATGTTGTTGTTGTTGTTGTTTATTTGACGTTGTTGTTGTTGTTGACTTAGTTGTTGTTGTTGTTTATTTGTCGTTGTTGTTGTTGTTGTTGTTAACGGTGTTGTTTATTTGACGTTATTGTTGTTGTTTATTTGACGTTGTTGTTGTTGACGTTGTTGTTGTTGTTGTTGACGTTGTTGTTGTTGTTTATTTGACGTTGTTGTTGTTATTTATTTGACATTGTTGTTGTTGTTGATGTTGTTGTTGTTGTTGTTATTGTTGTTTATTTGACATTGTTGTTGTTGTTGTTGACGTTGTTGTTGTTGTTGTTGTTGACGTTGTTGTTGTTGTTGTTGTTTATTTGACATTGTTTTAGTATTGTTGTTTATTTGACGTTGTTGTTGTTATTGACATAGTTGTTGTTGTTGTTGTTGTTTATTTGACGATGTTGTTATTGTTGTTGACGTTGTTGTTGTTGTTGTTTATTTGACGTTGTTGTTGTTGTTTATTTGACGTTGTTGTTGTTGTTTATTTAACGTTGTTGTTGTTGTTGTTGTTTATTTGACGTTCTTATTGTTGTTGTTGTTTATTTGACGTTGTTGTTGTTGTTGACGTTGTTGTTGTTGTTGTTGTTTATTTGATGTTGTTGTTGTTGTTGACATAGTTGTTGTTGTTTATTTCACGTTGTTGTTGTTGATGTTGTTGTTTATTTGACGTTGTTGTTGTTGTTGCCGTTGTTGTTGTTGTTGTTTATTTGTTGTTGTTGTTGTTTATTTGACATTGTTGTTGTTGTTGACGGTGTTGTTGTTGTTGTTGTTTATTTGACATTGTTGTGGTTGTTGACGTTGTTGTTGTTTATTTGACATTGTTGTTGTTGTTGTTCTTTATTTGACGTTGTTGTTGTTGTTTATTTGACGTTGTTGTTGTTGTTTATTTGACGTTGTTGTTGTTGACGTTGTTGTTATTGTTGTTTATTTGACATTGTTGTTGTTGTTGTTGTTTATTTGACGTTGTTGTTGTTTATTTGACGTTGTTGTTGTTGTTTATTTGATGTTTTTGTTGACGTTGTTGTTGTTGTTGTTATTGTTTATTTGACGTTGTTGTTGTTGTTTATTTGACGTAGTTGTTGTTGTTGATGTTGTTGTTGTTGTTTATTTGACGTTTTTGTTGTTGATGTTGTTGTTGTTTTCGTTGTTGTTTATTTTACGTTGTTGTAGTTGTTTACTTGACGTTGTTGTTGTTGTTGTTTATTTGACGTTGTTGTTGTTATTGTTGTTGTTGTTGTTGTTGTTTATTTGACGTTGTTGTTGTTGTTTATTTGACGTTGTTGTTGTTGTTGTTGTTGTTGTTGTTTATTTGACGTTGTTGTTGTTGTTGATGTTATTGTTGTTGTTTATTTGACATTGTTGTTGTTGTTTATTTGACATTGTTGTTGTTGTTATTGTTTATTTGACGTTGTTATTGTTGTTTTTTTTGGCGTTGTTGTTGTTGTTGTTGACGTTGTTGTTGTTGTTATTGTTGTTTATTTGACGTTGTTGTTGTTGACATTGTTGTTGTTGTTAATGTTTATTTGACGTTGTTGTTGTTGTTTATTTGACGTTGTTGTTGTTGTTGTTGTTGACTTAGTTGTTGTTGTTGTTTATTTGACGTTGTTGTTGTTGTTTATTTGACGTTGTTGTTGTTGTTGACGTTGTTGTTTATTTGACGTTGTTGTTGTTGTTTATTTGACGTTGTTGTTGTTGTTGACGTTGTTGTTGTTGTTTATTTGACGTTGTTGTTGTTATTTATTTGACATTGTTGTTGTTGTTGACGTTGTTGTTAATGTTGTTGTTGTTGTTGTTTATTTGACATTGTTGTTGTTGTTGTTGACATTGTTGTTGTTGTTGTTGTTGTTTATTTGACGTTGTTTTAGTGTTGTTGTTTATTTGACATTGTTGTTGTTATTTATTTGACGTTGTTGTGGGTGACATTGTTGTTGTTGTTTATTTGACGTTGTTGTTGTTGTTTATTTGACGTAGTTGTTGTTGTTGACATTGTTGTTGTTGTTGTTGTTTATTTGACGTTTTTGTTGTTGTTGATGTTGTTGTTGTATATTTGACGTTGTTGTAGTTGTTATTGTTGTTGTTGTTTATTTGACATTGTTGTTGTTGTTATTTATTTGACGTTGTTGTTGTTGTTTATTTGACGTTGTTGTTGTTGTTTATTTGACGTTGTTGTTGTTGACGGTGTTGTTGTTGTTGTTGTTGTTTATTTGACATTGTTGTTGTTGTTGTTTGTTGACGTTGTTGTTGTTTATTTGACGTTGTTGTTGTTGTTGTTCTTTATTTGACGTTGTTATTGTTTATTTGACGTTGTTGTTGTTGTTTATTTAACGTTGTTGTTGTTGACATTGTTGTTGTTGTTATTGTTTATTTGACGTTGTTGTTGTTGTTTATTTGACGTTGTTGTTGTTGTTGACGTTGTTGTTGTTTATTTGACGTTTTTGTTGTTGATGTTGTTGTTGTTGTTGTTTATTTGACATTGTTGTTGTTGTTGTTGTTTATTTGACGTTGTTGTTGTTGACGGTGTTGTTGTTGTTATTTAATTGACGTTGTTGTTGTTGTTGTTTATTTGACGTTGTTGTTGTTGACGTTGTTGTTGTTGTTTATTTGAAGTTGTTGTTGTTGACATAGTTGTTGTTGTTGTTGTTGTTTATTTGACGTTTTTGTTGTTGTTGATGTTGTTGTTGTTTTCGTTGTTGTTTATTTGACGTTGTTGTAGTTGTTTAATTGACGTTGTTGTTGTTGTTGTTTATTTAACATTGTTGTTGTTATTGTTATTGTTGTTGTTGTTGTTATTGTTGTTGTTGTTGTTTATTTGACGTTGTTGTTGTTGTTGTTTATTTGACGTTGTTGTCGTTGTTGTTGTTTATTTGACGTTGTTGTTGTTGACGTTGTCGTTGTTGTTGTTGTTTATTTGACATTGTTGTTGTTGTTGTTATTGTTAATTTGACGTTGTTGTTGTTGTTGTTTATTTGGCGTTGTTGTTGTTGTATTTGAAGTTGTTGTTGTTTATTTGACGTTGTTGTTGTTGTTGACGTTGTTTTACTTGTTGATTATTTGACGTTGTTGTTGTTGTTTATTTGACGTTGTTATTGTTGTTTATTTGACGTTGTTGTTGTTGTTGTTGTTTATTTGACGTTGTTGTTGTTGTTGTTTATTTGACATTGTTGTTATTGACGGTGTTGTTGTTGTTTATTTAACGTTGTTGTTGTTGTTGTTTATTCGACGTTGTTGTTGTTGTTTATTAGACATTGTTGTTGTTGTTAACATAGTTGTTGTTGTTGTTGTTTATTTGACGTTGTTGTTGTTGACGTTGTTGTTGTTGTTGACATAATTGTTGTTGTTGTTGTTGTTGTTTATTTGACGTTGTTGTTGTTGACGTTGTTGTTGTTGTTTATTTGACGTTGTTGTTGTTGTTGTTTATTTGACATTGTTGTTTTTGTTGACGTTGTTGTTGTTGTTGTTTATTTGACATTGTTGTTGTTGTTGACGTTGTTGTTGTTGTTGTTTATTTGATTTTGTTGTTGTTGTTGTTGTTTATTTGACGTTGTTGTTGTTGTTGACTTAGTTGTTGTTGTTGTTTATTTGACGTTGTTGTTGTTGTTGTTGTTGTTGACGGTGTTGTTTATTTGACGTTGTTGTTGTTGTTTATTTGACGTTGTTGTTGTTGTTGACGTTGTTGTTGTTGTTGACGTTGTTGTTGTTGTTTATTTGACGTTGTTGTTGTTATTTATTTGACATTGTTGTTGTTGTTGACGTTGTTGTTGTTGTTGTTGTTGTTATTGTTGTTTATTTGACATTGTTGTTGTTGTTGTTGTTGTTGTTGTTTATTTGACATTGTTTTAGTATTGTTGTTTATTTGACGTTGTTGTTGTTGTTGACATAGTTGTTGTTGTTGTTTATTTGACGATGTTGTTATTGTTGTTGACGTTGTTGTTGTTGTTGTTTATTTGACGTTGTTGTTGTTGTTTATTTGACGTTGTTGTTGTTGTTTATTTAACGTTGTTGTTGTTGTTGTTTATTTGACGTTCTTATTGTTGTTGTTGTTTATTTGATGTTGTTGTTGTTGTTGACATAGTTGTTGTTGTTTATTTCACGTTGTTGTTGTTGGTGTTGTTGTTTATTTGACGTTGTTGTTGTTGTTGCCGTTGTTGTTGTTGTTGTTGTTTATTTGTCGTTGTTGTTGTTGTTTATTTGACATTGTTGTTGTTGTTGACAGTGTTGTTGTTGTTAATTTGACGTTGTTGTTGTTGTTGTTTATTTGGCGTTGTTGTTGTTGTATTTGAAGTTGTTGTTGTTTATTTGACGTTGTTGTTGTTGTTGACGTTGTTTTTCTTGTTGTTTATTTGACGTTGTTATTGTTGTTTATTTGACGTTGTTGTTGTTGTTGTTGTTTATTTGACGTTGTTGTTGTTGTTTATTTGACATTGTTGTTATTGACGGTGTTGTTGTTGTTTATTTGACGTTGTTGTTGTTGTTGTTTATTCGACGTTGTTGTTGTTGTTTATTAGACATTGTTGTTGTTGTTAACATAGTTGTTGTTATTGTTGTTATTGTTGTTGTTTATTTGACGTTGTTGTTGACGTTGTTGTTGTTGTTGACGTTGTTGTTGTTGTTGTTTATTTGCCATTGTTGTTGTTGTTGACATAGTTGTTGTTGTTGTTGTTGTTTATTTGACGTTGTTGTTGTTGTTGTTGACGTTGTTGTTGTTGTTGTTTATTTGACGTTGTTGTTGTTGTTGTTTATTTCACATTGTTGTTTTTGTTGACGTTGTTGTTGTTGTTGTTTATTTGACATTGTTGTTGTTGTTGTTGTTGACGTTGTTGTTGTTGTTGTTTATTTGACTTTGTTGTTAATGTTGTTGTTGTTGTTGTTTATTTGACGTTGTTGTTGTTGTTGACTTAGTTGTTGTTGTTGTTTATTTGACGTTGTTGTTGTTGTTGTTGTTAACGGTGTTGTTTATTTGACGTTATTGTTGTTGTTTATTTGACGTTGTTGTTGTTGATGTTGTTGTTGTTGTTGTTGACGTTATTGTTGTTGTTTATTTGACGTTGTTATTGTTATTTATTTGACATTGTTGTTGTTGTTGATGTTGTTGTTGTTGTTGTTATTGTTGTTTATTTGACATTGTTGTTGTTGTTGTTGACGTTGTTGTTGTTGTTGTTGACGTTGTTGTTGTTGTTGTTGTTTATTTGACATTGTTTTAGTATTGTTGTTTATTTGACGTTGTTGTTGTTGTTGACATAGTTGTTGTTGTTGTTGTTTATTTGACGATGTTGTTATTGTTGTTGACGTTGTTGTTGTTGTTGTTTATTTGACGTTGTTGTTGTTGTTTATTTGACGTTGTTGTTGTTGTTTATTTAACGTTGTTGTTGTTGTTGTTGTTTATTTGACGTTCTTATTGTTGTTGTTGTTTATTTGACGTTGTTGTTGTTGTTGACGTTGTTGTTGTTGTTGTTGTTTATTTGATGTTGTTGTTGTTGTTGACATAGTTGTTGTTGTTTATTTCACGTTGTTGTTGTTGATGTTGTTGTTTATTTGACGTTGTTGTTGTTGTTGCCGTTGTTGTTGTTGTTGTTGTTTATTTGTTGTTGTTGTTGTTTATTTGACATTGTTGTTGTTGTTGACGGTGTTGTTGTTGTTGTTGTTGTTTATTTGACATTGTTGTTGTTGTTGACGTTGTTGTTGTTTATTTGACATTGTTGTTGTTGTTGTTCTTTATTTGACGTTGTTGTTGTTTATTTGACGTTGTTGTTGTTGTTTATTTGACGTTGTTGTTGTTGACGTTGTTGTTGTTGTTGTTTATTTGACATTGTTGTTGTTGTTGTTGTTTATTTGACGTTGTTGTTGTTTATTTGACGTTGTTGTTGTTGTTTATTTGATGTTTTTGTTGACGTTGTTGTTGTTGTTGTTATTGTTTATTTGACGTTGTTGTTGTTGTTTATTTGACGTAGTTGTTGTTGTTGATGTTGTTGTTGTTGTTTATTTGACGTTTTTGTTGTTGATGTTGTTGTTGTTTTCGTTGTTGTTTATTTGACGTTGTTGTAGTTGTTTACTTGACGTTGTTGTTGTTGTTGTTGTTTATTTGACGTTGATGTTGTTATTGTTGTTGTTGTTGTTGTTTATTTGACGTTGTTGTTGTTGTTTATTTGACGTTGTTGTTGTTGTTGTTGTTGTTGTTGTTGTTGTTGTTTATTTGACGTTGTTGTTGTTGTTGATGTTATTGTTGTTGTTTATTTGACGTTGTTGTTGTTGTTGTTTATTTGACATTGTTGTTGTTGTTATTGTTTATTTGACGTTGTTATTGTTGTTTTTTTTGGCATTGTTGTTGTTGTTGTTGACGTTGTTGTTGTTGTTGTTGTTGTTTATTTGACGTTGTTGTTGTTGACATTGTTGTTGTTGTTAATGTTTATTTGACGTTGTTGTTGTTGTTTATTTGACGTTGTTGTTGTTGTTGTTGACTTAGTTGTTGTTGTTGTTTATTTGACGTTGTTGTTGTTGTTTATTTGACGTTGTTGTTGTTGTTGACGTTGTTGTTTATTTGACGTTGTTGTTGTTGTTGTTTATTTGACGTTGTTGTTGTTGTTGACGTTGTTGTTGTTTATTTGACGTTGTTGTTGTTATTTATTTGACATTGTTGTTGTTGTTGACGTTGTTGTTAATGTTGTTGTTGTTGTTGTTGTTTATTTGACATTGTTGTTGTTGTTGTTGACGTTGTTGTTGTTGTTGTTGTTGTTTATTTGACGTTGTTTTAGTGTTGTTGTTTATTTGACATTGTTTTTGTTATTTATTTGACGTTGTTGTGGGTGTCATTGTTGTTGTTGTTTATTTGACGTTGTTATTGTTGTTTATTTGACGTAGTTGTTGTTGTTGACATTGTTGTTGTTGTTGTTTATTTGACGTTTTTGTTGTTGTTGATGTTGTTGTTGGATATTTGACGTTGTTGTAGTTGTTATTGTTGTTGTTGTTTATTTGACATTGTTGTTGTTGTTATTTATTTGACGTTGTTGTTGTTGTTTATTTGACGTTGTTGTTGTTGTTTATTTGACGTTGTTGTTGTTGACGGTGTTGTTGTTGTTGTTGTTGTTTATTTGACATTGTTGTTGTTGTTGTTTGTTGACGTTGTTGTTGTTTATTTGACGTTGTTGTTGTTGTTGTTCTTTATTTGACGTTGTTATTGTTTATTTGACGTTGTTGTTGTTGTTTATTTAACGTTGTTGTTGTTGACATTGTTGTTGTTGTTATTGTTTATTTGACGTTGTTGTTGTTGTTTATTTGACGTTGTTTTTGTTGTTGATGTTGTTGTTGTTTATTTGACGTTTTTGTTGTTGATGTTGTTGTTGTTGTTGTTTATTTGACATTGTTGTTGTTGTTGTTGTTTATTTGACGTTGTTGTTGTTGACGGTGTTGTTGTTGTTATTTAATTGACGTTGTTGTTGTTGTTGTTTATTTGACGTTGTTGTTGTTGTTGACGTTGTTGTTGTTGTTTATTTGAAGTTGTTGTTATTGACATAGTTGTTGTTGTTGTTGTTTATTTGACGTTTTTGTTGTTGTTGATGTTGTTGTTGTTTTCGTTGTTGTTTATTTGACGTTGTTGTAGTTGTTTAATTGACGTTGTTGTTGTTGTTGTTTATTTAACATTGTTGTTGTTATTGTTATTGTTGTTGTTGTTGTTATTGTTGTTGTTGTTGTTTATTTGACGTTGTTGTTGTTGTTGTTTATTTGACGTTGTTGTCGTTGTTGTTGTTTATTTGACGTTGTTGTTGTTGACGTTGTCGTTGTTGTTGTTGTTTATTTGACATTGTTGTTGTTGTTGTTATTGTTAATTTGACGTTGTTGTTGTTGTTGTTTATTTGGCGTTGTTGTTGTTGTATTTGAAGTTGTTGTTGTTTATTTGACGTTGTTGTTGTTGTTGACGTTGTTTTACTTGTTGATTATTTGACGTTGTTGTTGTTGTTTATTTGACGTTGTTATTGTTGTTTATTTGACGTTGTTGTTGTTGTTGTTGTTGTTTATTTGACGTTGTTGTTGTTGTTGTTTATTTGACATTGTTGTTATTGACGGTGTTGTTGTTGTTTATTTAACGTTGTTGTTGTTGTTGTTGTTTATTCGACGTTGTTGTTGTTGTTTATTAGACATTGTTGTTGTTGTTAACATAGTTGTTGTTGCTGTTGTTTATTTGACGTTGTTGTTGTTGACGTTGTTGTTGTTGTTGACATAATTGTTGTTGTTGTTGTTGTTGTTTATTTGACGTTGTTGTTGTTGACGTTGTTGTTGTTGTTTATTTGACGTTGTTGTTGTTGTTGTTTATTTGACATTGTTGTTTTTGTTGACGTTGTTGTTGTTGTTGTTTATTTGACATTGTTGTT
The DNA here is from genome assembly GCA_948472305.1 of Vicia faba. Classification (NCBI taxonomy): domain Eukaryota; kingdom Viridiplantae; phylum Streptophyta; class Magnoliopsida; order Fabales; family Fabaceae; genus Vicia; species Vicia faba. The sequence continues at coordinate 388,709,613 of OX451739.1, read as the reverse complement.
GTTGTTGACGTTGTTGTTGTTGTTGTTTATTTGATTTTGTTGTTGTTGTTGTTGTTTATTTGACGTTGTTGTTGTTGTTGACTTAGTTGTTGTTGTTGTTTATTTGACGTTGTTGTTGTTGTTGTTGTTGTTGTTGACGGTGTTGTTTATTTGACGTTGTTGTTGTTGTTTATTTGACGTTGTTGTTGTTGTTGACGTTGTTGTTGTTGTTGACGTTGTTGTTGTTGTTTATTTGACGTTGTTGTTGTTATTTATTTGACATTGTTGTTGTTGTTGACGTTGTTGTTGTTGTTGTTGTTGTTATTGTTGTTTATTTGACATTGTTGTTGTTGTTGTTGTTGTTGTTGTTTATTTGACATTGTTTTAGTATTGTTGTTTATTTGACGTTGTTGTTGTTGTTGACATAGTTGTTGTTGTTGTTTATTTGACGATGTTGTTATTGTTGTTGACGTTGTTGTTGTTGTTGTTTATTTGACGTTGTTGTTGTTGTTTATTTGACGTTGTTGTTGTTGTTTATTTAACGTTGTTGTTGTTGTTGTTTATTTGACGTTCTTATTGTTGTTGTTGTTTATTTGATGTTGTTGTTGTTGTTGACATAGTTGTTGTTGTTTATTTCACGTTGTTGTTGTTGGTGTTGTTGTTTATTTGACGTTGTTGTTGTTGTTGCCGTTGTTGTTGTTGTTGTTGTTTATTTGTCGTTGTTGTTGTTGTTTATTTGACATTGTTGTTGTTGTTGACAGTGTTGTTGTTGTTAATTTGACGTTGTTGTTGTTGTTTATTTGGCGTTGTTGTTGTTGTATTTGAAGTTGTTGTTGTTTATTTGACGTTGTTGTTGTTGTTGACGTTGTTTTTCTTGTTGTTTATTTGACGTTGTTATTGTTGTTTATTTGACGTTGTTGTTGTTGTTGTTGTTTATTTGACGTTGTTGTTGTTGTTTATTTGACATTGTTGTTATTGACGGTGTTGTTGTTGTTTATTTGACGTTGTTGTTGTTGTTGTTTATTCGACGTTGTTGTTGTTGTTTATTAGACATTGTTGTTGTTGTTAACATAGTTGTTGTTATTGTTGTTATTGTTGTTGTTTATTTGACGTTGTTGTTGACGTTGTTGTTGTTGTTGACGTTGTTGTTGTTGTTGTTTATTTGCCATTGTTGTTGTTGTTGACATAGTTGTTGTTGTTGTTGTTGTTTATTTGACGTTGTTGTTGTTGTTGTTGACGTTGTTGTTGTTGTTGTTTATTTGACGTTGTTGTTGTTGTTGTTTATTTCACATTGTTGTTTTTGTTGACGTTGTTGTTGTTGTTGTTTATTTGACATTGTTGTTGTTGTTGTTGTTGACGTTGTTGTTGTTGTTGTTTATTTGACTTTGTTGTTAATGTTGTTGTTGTTGTTGTTTATTTGACGTTGTTGTTGTTGTTGACTTAGTTGTTGTTGTTGTTTATTTGACGTTGTTGTTGTTGTTGTTGTTAACGGTGTTGTTTATTTGACGTTATTGTTGTTGTTTATTTGACGTTGTTGTTGTTGATGTTGTTGTTGTTGTTGTTGACGTTATTGTTGTTGTTTATTTGACGTTGTTATTGTTATTTATTTGACATTGTTGTTGTTGTTGATGTTGTTGTTGTTGTTGTTATTGTTGTTTATTTGACATTGTTGTTGTTGTTGTTGACGTTGTTGTTGTTGTTGTTGACGTTGTTGTTGTTGTTGTTGTTTATTTGACATTGTTTTAGTATTGTTGTTTATTTGACGTTGTTGTTGTTGTTGACATAGTTGTTGTTGTTGTTGTTGTTTATTTGACGATGTTGTTATTGTTGTTGACGTTGTTGTTGTTGTTGTTTATTTGACGTTGTTGTTGTTGTTTATTTGACGTTGTTGTTGTTGTTTATTTAACGTTGTTGTTGTTGTTGTTGTTGTTTATTTGACGTTCTTATTGTTGTTGTTGTTTATTTGACGTTGTTGTTGTTGTTGACGTTGTTGTTGTTGTTGTTGTTTATTTGATGTTGTTGTTGTTGTTGACATAGTTGTTGTTGTTTATTTCACGTTGTTGTTGTTGATGTTGTTGTTTATTTGACGTTGTTGTTGTTGTTGCCGTTGTTGTTGTTGTTGTTGTTGTTTATTTGTTGTTGTTGTTGTTTATTTGACATTGTTGTTGTTGTTGACGGTGTTGTTGTTGTTGTTGTTGTTTATTTGACATTGTTGTTGTTGTTGACGTTGTTGTTGTTTATTTGACATTGTTGTTGTTGTTGTTCTTTATTTGACGTTGTTGTTGTTTATTTGACGTTGTTGTTGTTGTTTATTTGACGTTGTTGTTGTTGACGTTGTTGTTGTTGTTGTTTATTTGACATTGTTGTTGTTGTTGTTGTTTATTTGACGTTGTTGTTGTTTATTTGACGTTGTTGTTGTTGTTTATTTGATGTTTTTGTTGACGTTGTTGTTGTTGTTGTTATTGTTTATTTGACGTTGTTGTTGTTGTTTATTTGACGTAGTTGTTGTTGTTGATGTTGTTGTTGTTGTTTATTTGACGTTTTTGTTGTTGATGTTGTTGTTGTTTTCGTTGTTGTTTATTTGACGTTGTTGTAGTTGTTTACTTGACGTTGTTGTTGTTGTTGTTTATTTGACGTTGTTGTTGTTATTGTTGTTGTTGTTGTTGTTTATTTGACGTTGTTGTTGTTGTTTATTTGACGTTGTTGTTGTTGTTGTTGTTGTTGTTGTTGTTGTTTATTTGACGTTGTTGTTGTTGTTGATGTTATTGTTGTTGTTTATTTGACGTTGTTGTTGTTGTTGTTTATTTGACATTGTTGTTGTTGTTATTGTTTATTTGACGTTGTTATTGTTGTTTTTTTTGGCATTGTTGTTGTTGTTGTTGACGTTGTTGTTGTTGTTGTTGTTGTTTATTTGACGTTGTTGTTGTTGACATTGTTGTTGTTGTTAATGTTTATTTGACGTTGTTGTTGTTGTTTATTTGACGTTGTTGTTGTTGTTGTTGACTTAGTTGTTGTTGTTGTTTATTTGACGTTGTTGTTGTTGTTTATTTGACGTTGTTGTTGTTGTTGACGTTGTTGTTTATTTGACGTTGTTGTTGTTGTTGTTTATTTGACGTTGTTGTTGTTGTTGACGTTGTTGTTGTTTATTTGACGTTGTTGTTGTTATTTATTTGACATTGTTGTTGTTGTTGACGTTGTTGTTAATGTTGTTGTTGTTGTTGTTGTTTATTTGACATTGTTGTTGTTGTTGTTGACGTTGTTGTTGTTGTTGTTGTTGTTTATTTGACGTTGTTTTAGTGTTGTTGTTTATTTGACATTGTTTTTGTTATTTATTTGACGTTGTTGTGGGTGTCATTGTTGTTGTTGTTTATTTGACGTTGTTATTGTTGTTTATTTGACGTAGTTGTTGTTGTTGACATTGTTGTTGTTGTTGTTTATTTGACGTTTTTGTTGTTGTTGATGTTGTTGTTGTATATTTGACGTTGTTGTAGTTGTTATTGTTGTTGTTGTTTATTTGACATTGTTGTTGTTGTTATTTATTTGACGTTGTTGTTGTTGTTTATTTGACGTTGTTGTTGTTGTTTATTTGACGTTGTTGTTGTTGACGGTGTTGTTGTTGTTGTTGTTGTTTATTTGACATTGTTGTTGTTGTTGTTTGTTGACGTTGTTGTTGTTTATTTGACGTTGTTGTTGTTGTTGTTCTTTATTTGACGTTGTTATTGTTTATTTGACGTTGTTGTTGTTGTTTATTTAACGTTGTTGTTGTTGACATTGTTGTTGTTGTTATTGTTTATTTGACGTTGTTGTTGTTGTTTATTTGACGTTGTTTTTGTTGTTGATGTTGTTGTTGTTTATTTGACGTTTTTGTTGTTGATGTTGTTGTTGTTGTTGTTTATTTGACATTGTTGTTGTTGTTGTTGTTTATTTGACGTTGTTGTTGTTGACGGTGTTGTTGTTGTTATTTAATTGACGTTGTTGTTGTTGTTGTTTATTTGACGTTGTTGTTGTTGTTGATGTTGTTGTTGTTGTTTATTTGAAGTTGTTGTTATTGACATAGTTGTTGTTGTTGTTGTTTATTTGACGTTTTTGTTGTTGTTGATGTTGTTGTTGTTTTCGTTGTTGTTTATTTGACGTTGTTGTAGTTGTTTAATTGACGTTGTTGTTGTTGTTGTTTATTTAACATTGTTGTTGTTATTGTTATTGTTGTTGTTGTTGTTATTGTTGTTGTTGTTGTTTATTTGACGTTGTTGTTGTTGTTCTTTATTTGACGTTGTTGTCGTTGTTGTTGTTTATTTGACGTTGTTGTTGTTGACGTTGTCGTTGTTGTTGTTGTTTATTTGACATTGTTGTTGTTGTTGTTATTGTTAATTTGACGTTGTTGTTGTTGTTGTTTATTTGGCGTTGTTGTTGTTGTATTTGAAGTTGTTGTTGTTTATTTGACGTTGTTGTTGTTGTTGACGTTGTTTTACTTGTTGATTATTTGACGTTGTTGTTGTTGTTTATTTGACGTGGTTATTGTTGTTTATTTGACGTTGTTGTTGTTGTTGTTGTTGTTTATTTGACGTTGTTGTTGATGTTGTTTATTTGACATTGTTGTTATTGATGGTGTTGTTGTTGTTTATTTAACGTTGTTGTTGTTGTTGTTGTTTATTCGACGTTGTTGTTGTTGTTTATTAGACATTGTTGTTGTTGTTAACATAGTTGTTGTTGTTGTTGTTTATTTGACGTTGTTGTTGTTGACGTTGTTGTTGTTGTTGACGTTTTTGTTGTTGTTGTTTATTTTCCATTGTTGTTGTTGTTGACATAGTTGTTGTTGTTGTTGTTGTTGTTTATTTGACGTTGTTGTTGTTGTTGACGTTGTTGTTGTTGTTGTTTATTTGACGTTTTTGTTGTTGTTGTTTATTTGACATTGTTGTTTTTGTTGACGTTGTTGTTGTTGTTGTTTATTTGACATTGTTGTTGTTGTTGTTGACGTTGTTGTTGTTGTTATTTATTTGACTTTGTTGTTGTTGTTGTTGTTTATTTGACGTTGTTGTTGTTGTTGACTTAGTTGTTGTTGTTGTTTATTTGACGTTGTTGTTGTTGTTGTTGTTGTTGACGGTGTTGTTTATTTGACGTTGTTGTTGTTGTTTATTTGACGTTGTTGTTGTTGTTGACGTTGTTGTTGTTGTTGACGTTGTTGTTGTTGTTTATTTGACGTTGTTGTTGTTATTTATTTGACATTGTTGTTGTTGTTTACGTTGTTGTTGTTGTTGTTGTTATTGTTGTTTATTTGACATTGTTGTTGTTGTTGTTGACGTTGTTGTTGTTGTTTATTTGACATTGTTTTAGTATTGTTGTTTATTTGACGTTGTTGTTGTTGTTGACATAGTTGTTGTTGTTGTTGTTGTTTATTTGACGATGTTGTTATTGTTGTTGACGTTGTTGTTGTTGTTGTTTATTTGACGTTGTTGTTGTAGTTTATTTGACGTTGTTGTTGTTGTTTATTTAACGTTGTTGTTGTTGTTGTTTATTTGACGTTCTTATTGTTGTTGTTATTTATTTGATGTTGTTGTTGTTGTTGTTGTTGTTTATTTGATGTTGTTGTTGTTGTTGACATAGTTGTTGTTGTTTATTTCACGTTGTTGTTGTTGATGTTGTTGTTTATTTGACGTTGTTGTTGTTGTTGCCGTTGTTGTTGTTGTTGTTGTTTATTTGTCGTTGTTGTTGTTGTTTATTTGACATTGTTGTTGTTGTTGACAGTGTTGTTGTTGTTGTTTATTTGACATTGTTGTTGTTGTTATTGTTGTTGTTGACGTCGTTGTTGTTTATTTGACATTGTTGTTGTTGTTGTTCTTTATTTGACGTTGTTGTTGTTTATTTGACGTTGTTGTTGTTGTTTATTTGACGTTGTTGTTGTTGACGTTGTTGTTGTTGTTGTTTATTTGACATTGTTGTTGTTGTTGTTTATTTGACGTTGTTGTTGTTTATTTGACGTTGTTGTTGTTGTTTATTTGACGTTTTTGTTGACGTTGTTGTTGTTGTTATTGTTTATTTGACGTTGTTGTTGTTGTTTATTTGGCGTAGTTGTTGTTGTTGATGTTGTTGTTGATGTTGTTGTTGTTTTCGTTGTTGTTTATTTGACGTTGTTGTAGTTGTTTAATTGACGTTGTTGTTGTTGTTGTTTATTTGACGTTGTTGTTGTTATTGTTGTTATTGTTGTTGTTGTTGTTGTTGTTGTTTATTTGACGTTGTTGTTGTTGTTGTTTATTTGACGTTGTTGTTATTGTTGTTGTTGTTGTTGTTTATTTGAAGTTGTTGTTGTTGTTGACGTTATTATTGTTGTTTATTTGACGTTGTTCTTGTTGTTGTTGTTTATTTGACATTGTTGTTGTTGTTGTTATTGTTTATTTGACGTTGTTGTTGTTGTTTTTTTTGGCATTGTTGTTGTTGTTGTTGTTGACGTTGTTGTTGTTGTTGTTGTTTATTTGACGTTGTTGTTGACATTGTTGTTGTTGTTATTGTTTATTTGACGTTGTTGTTGTTGTTTATTTGACGTAGTTGTTGTTGATGACGTTGTTGTTGTTGTTGTTTATTTGACGTTTTTGTTATTGATGTTGTTGTTGTTGTTGTTTATTTGACATTGTTATTGTTGTTGTTGTTTATTTGACGTTGTTGTTGTTGACGGTGTTGTTGTTGTTATTTATTTGACGTTGTTGTTGTTGTTGTTGTTTATTTGACGTTGTTGTTGTTGACGTTGTTGTTGTTGTTGTTGTTTATTTGACGTTGTTGTTGTTGTTGACATAGTTGTTGTTGTTGTTGTTGTTTATTTGACGTTTTTGTTGTTGTTGATGTTGTTGTCGTTTTCGTTGTTGTTTATTTGACGTTGTTGTAGTTGTTTAATTGACGTTGTTGTTGTTGTTGTTGTTGTTTATTTAACGTTGTTGTTGTTGTTGTTATTGTTGTTGTTGTTGTTTATTTGACGTTGTTGTTGTTGTTCTTTATTTGACGTTGTTGTCGTTGTTGTTGTTGACGTTGTTGTTGTTATTTATTTGAAATTGTTGTTGTTGTTATTGTTAATTTGACGTTGTTGTTTATTTGGCGTTGTTGTTGTTGTATTTGACGTTGTTGTTGTTTATTTGACGTTGTTGTTGTTGTTGACGTTGTTTTTCTTGTTGTTTATTTGACGTTGTTGTTGTTGTTTATTTGACGTTGTTGTTGTTGTTTTTTATTTGACATTGTTGTTATTGACGGTGTTGTTGTTGTTTATTTGACGTTGTTGTTGTTGTTGTTTATTTGACGTTGTTGTTGTTGTTGTTTATTAGACATTGTTGTTGTTGTTAACATAGTTGTTTTTGTTGTTTATTTGACGTTGTTGTTGACGTTGTTGTTGTTGTTGACGTTGTTGTTGTTGTTTATTTGCCGTTGTTGTTGTTGTTGACATAGTTGTTATTGTTGTTGTTTATTTGACGTTGTTGTTGTTGTTGACGTTGTTGTTGTTGTTTATTTGACGTTGTTGTTGTTGTTGTTTATTTGACATTGTTGTTTTTGTTGACGTTGTTGTTGTTGTTGTTTATTTGACATTGTTGTTGTTGTTGTTGACGTTGTTGTTGTTGTTTATTTGACTTTGTTGTTGTTGTTGTTGTTTATTTGACGTTGTTGTTGTTGTTGACTTAGTTGTTGTTGTTGTTTATTTGACGTTGTTGTTGTTGTTGTTGACGGTGTTGTTTATTTGACGTTGTTGTTGTTGTTTATTTGACGTTGTTGTTGTTGTTGACGTTGTTGTTGTTGTTGACGTTGTTGTTGTTGTTTATTTGACGTTGTTGTTGTTATTTATTTGACATTGTTGTTGTTGTTGACGTTGTTATTGTTGTTGTTGACGTTGTTGTTGTTGTTGTTGTTGTTTATTTGACATTGTTTTAGTATTGTTGTTTATTTGACGTTGTTATTGTTGTTGACATAATTGTTGTTGTTGTTGTTGTTGTTTATTTGATGATGTTGTTATTGCTGTTGACGTTGTTGTTGTTGTTGTTTATTTGACGTTGTTGTTGTTGTTGTTTATTTGACGTTGTTGTTGTTGTTTATTTGACGTTGTTGTTGTTGTTTATTTAACGTTGTTGTTGTTGTTGTTTATTTGACGTTCTTATTGTTGTTGTTGTTTATTTGACGTTGTTGTTGTTGCTGACATTGTTGTTGTTGTTGTTGTTGTTTATTTGATGTTGTTGTTGTTGTTGACATAGTTGTTGTTGTTTATTTCACGTTGTTGTTGTTGATGTTGTTGTTTATTTGACATTGTTGTTGTTGTTGCCGTTGTTGTTGTTGTTGTTTATTTGTCGTTGTTGTTGTTGTTTATTTGACATTGTTGTTGTTGTTGACGGTGTTGTTGTTGTTGTTGTTGTTGTTGTTTATTTGACATTGTTGTTGTTGTTGTTGACGTTGTTGTTGTTTATTTGACATTGTTGTTGTTGTTGTTCTTTATTTGACGTTGTTATTGTTTATTTGACGTTGTTGTTGTTGATGTTGTTGTTGTTATTGTTTATTTGACGTTGTTGTTGTTGTTTATTTGACGTAGTTGTTGTTGTTGACGTTGTTGTTGTTGTTTATTTTACGTTGTTGTTGTTTATTTTACGTTGTTGTTGATGTTGTTGTTGTTTTTGTTTTTGTTTATTTGACGTTGTTGTTGTTTATTTGACGTTGTTGTTGTTGTTGTTGTTTATTTGACGTTGTTGTTGTTTTTGTTATTGTTGTTGTTATTGTTTATTTGACGTTGTTGTTGTTGTTGTTTATTTGACATTGTTGTTGTTTATTTGACATTGTTGTTGTTTATTTGACATTGTTGTTGTTGTTATTGACGTTGCTGTTGTTGTTTATTTGACGTTGTTGTTGTTTATTTGACATTGTTGTTGTTGTTGTTATTGTTTATTTGACGTTGTTGTTGTTGTTGTTGTTGTTGTTGTTTTTGTTGTTGACGTTGTTGTTGTTGTTGTTGTTTATTTGATGTTGTTGTTTATTTGACATTATTGTTGTTGTTGACGTTGTTGTTGTTGTTGACGTTGTTGTTATTGTTTATTTGACGTTGTTGTTGTTGTTTATTTGACGTTGTTGTTGTTGTTGTTGTTGATTACTTGACGTTGTTGTTGTTGTTGTTGTCTATTTGACGTTATTGTTGTTGTTGACATAGTTGTTGTTGTTGTTTATTTGACGTTGTTGTTGTTGTTGTTGTTTATTTGACATTGTTGTTGTTGTTGACGGTGTTGTTGTTGTTGTTGTTTATTTGACATTGTTGTTGTTGTTGTTTATTTGACGTTGTTGTTGTTGTTGTTTACTTGACGTTGTTGTTGTTGTTGTTTATTTGACGTTGTTGTTGTTGTTGACATAGTTGTTGTTGTTGTTTATTTGACGTTGTTGTTGTTGTTTATTTGACATTGTTGTTGTTGTTGACGATGTTGTTGTTGTTGTTTATTTGACATTGTTGTTGTTGTTGTTGACGTTGTTGTTGTTGTTTATTTGACATTGTTGTTGTTGTTGTTTATTTGACGTTGTTGTTGTTTATTTGACGTTGTTGTTGTTGTTTATTTGACGTTTTTGTTGACGTTGTTGTTGTTGTTGTTATTGTTTATTTGACGTTGTTGTTGTTTATTTGACGTAGTTGTTGTTTTTGATGTTGTTGTTGTTGTTTATTTGACGTTTTTGTTGTTGATGTTGTTGTTGTTTTCGTTGTTGTTTATTTGACGTTGTTGTAGTTGTTTAATTGACGTTGTTGTTGTTGTTGTTTATTTGACGTTGTTTTTGTTGTTGTTATTGTTGTTGTTGTTGTTTACTTGACGTTGTTGTTGTTGTTTATTTGACGCTGTTATTGTTGTTGTTTATTTGACGTTGTTGTTGTTGTTGACGTTGTTGTTATTGTTTATTTGACGTTGTTGTTGTTGTTGTTGTTTATTTGACATTGTTGTTGTTGTTGTTATTTTTTATTTGACGTTGTTGTTGTTGTTTTTTTTGGCATTGTTGTTGTTTTTGTTGACGTTGTTGTTGTTGTTGTTGTTGTTGTTTATTTGACGTTGTTGTTGTTGACATTGTTGTTGTTGTTATTGTTTATTTGACGTTGTTGTTGTTGTTTATTTGACGTTGTTGTTGTTGTTGTTGACTTAGTTATTGTTGTTGTTTATTTGACGTTGTTGTTGTTGTTGACGTTGTTGTTTATTTGACGTTGTTGTTGTTGTTGTTTATTTGACGTTGTTGTTGTTGTTGACGTTGTTGTTGTTGTTTATTTGACGTTGTTGTTGTTATTTATTTGACATTGTTGTTGTTGTTGACGTTGTTGTTAATGTTGTTGTTGTTGTTGTTGTTTATTTGACATTGTTGTTGTTGTTGTTGACGTTGTTGTTGTTGTTGTTGTTGTTGTTTATTTGACGTTGTTTTAGTATTGTTGTTTATTTGACATTGTTGTTGTTATTTATTTGACGTTGTTGTGGGTGACATTGTTGTTGTTGTTGTTTATTTGACGTTGTTGTTGTTGACATTGTTGTTGTTGTTGTTTATTTGACGTTTTTCTTGTTGTTGATGTTGTTGTTGTATATTTGACGTTGTTGTAGTTGTTATTGTTGTTGTTGTTTATTTGACATTGTTGTTGTTGTTATTTATTTGACGTTGTTGTTGTTGTTTATTTGACGTTGTTGTTGTTGTTTATTTGACGTTGTTGTTGTTGACGGTGTTGTTGTTGTTGTTGTTGTTTATTTGACATTGTTGTTTTTGTTGTTGTTGTTGTTGACGTTGTTGTTGTTTATTTGACATTGTTGTTGTTGTTGTTCTTTATTTGACGTTGTTATTGTTTATTTGACGTTGTTGTTGTTGTTGTTTATTTAACGTTGTTGTTGTTGACATTGTTGTTGTTGTTATTGTTTATTTGACGTTGTTGTTGTTGTTTATTTAACGTAGTTATTGTTGTTGACGTTGTTGTTGTTGTTTATTTGACGTTTTTGTTGTTGATGTTGTTGTTGTTTATTTGACATTGTTGTTGTTGTTGTTGTTTATTTGACGTTGTTGTTGTTGACGGTGTTGTTGTTATTTAATTGACGTTGTTGTTATTGTTGTTGTTTATTTGACGTTGTATTTGTTGACGTTGTTGTTGTTGTTGTTGTTTATTTAAAGTTGTTGTTGTTGACATAGTTGTTGTTGTTGTTGTTTATTTGACGTTTTTGTTGTTGTTGATGTTGTTGTTGTTTTCGTTGTTGTTTATTTGACGTTGTTGTAGTTGTTTAATTGACGTTGTTGTTGTTGTTGTTTATTTAACATTGTTGTTGTTGTTGTTGTTTATTTGACGTTGTTGTTGTTGTTCTTTATTTGACGTTGTTGTCGTAGTTGTTGTTTATTTGACGTTGTTGTTGACGTTGTTGTTGTTGTTGTTGTTTATTTGACATTGTTGTTGTTGTTGTTATTGTTAATTTGACGTTGTTGTTATTGTTTATTTGGCGTTGTTGTTGTTGTATTTGAAGTTGTTGTTGTTTATTTGACGTTGTTGTGATTGTTGATGTTGTTTTTCTTGTTGTTTATTTGACGTTGTTGTTGTTGTTGTTTATTTGACGTTGTTATTGTTGTTTATTTGACGTTGTTGTTGTTGTTGTTGTTTATTTGACGTTGTTGTTGTTGTTGTTTATTTGACATTGTTGTTATTGACGGTGTTGTTGTTGTTTATTTGACGTTGTTGTTGTTGTTGTTGTTTATTCGACGTTGTTGTTGTTTATTAGACATTGTTGTTGTTGTTAACATAGTTGTTGTTGTTGTTGTTTATTTGACGTTGTTGTTGTTGACGTTGTTGTTGTTGTTGACGTTGTTGTTGTTGTTGTTTATTTGCCATTGTTGTTGTTGTTGACATAGTTGTTGTTGTTGTTGTTGTTGTTGTTTATTTGACGTTGTTGTTGTTGTTGACGTTGTTGTTGTTGTTGTTTATTTGACGTTGTTGTTGTTGTTGTTTATTTGACATTGTTGTTTTTGTTGACGTTGTTGTTGTTGTTGTTTATTTGACATTGTTGTTGTTGTTGTTGACGTTGTTGTTGTTGTTGTTTATTTGACTTTGTTGTTGTTGTTGTTGTTGTTTATTTGACGTTGTTGTTGTTGACTTAGTTGTTGTTGTTGTTTATTTGACGTTGTTGTTGTTGTTGTTGTTGTTGTTGACGTTGTTGTTGTTTATTTGACATTGTTGTTGTTGTTGTTCTTTATTTGACGTTGTTGTTGTTTATTTGACGTTGTTGTTGTTGTTTATTTGACGTTGTTGTTGTTGACGTTATTGTTGTTGTTGTTGTTTATTTGACATTGTTGTTGTTGTTGTTTATTTGACGTTGTTGTTGTTTATTTGACGTTGTTGTTGTTGTTGTTTATTTGACGTTTTTGTTGACGTTGTTGTTGTTGTTATTGTTTATTTGACGTTGTTGTTGTTTATTTGACGTAGTTGTTGTTGTTGATGTTGTTGTTGTTGTTTATTTGACGTTGTTGTTGTTATTGTTGTTATTGTTGTTGTTGTTGTTGTTTATTTGACGTTGTTGTTGTTGTTTATTTGACGTTGTTGTTATTGTTGTTGTTGTTGTTGTTTATTTGACGTTGTTGTTGTTGTTGTTGACGTTATTGTTGTTGTTTATTTGATGTTGTTGTTGTTGTTGTTTATTTGACATTGTTGTTGTTGTTGTTATTGTTTATTTGACGTTGTTGTTGTTTTTTTTGGCATTGTTGTTGTTGTTGACGTTGTTGTTGTTGTTGTTGTTGTTTATTTGACGTTGTTGTTGTTGACATTGTTGTTGTTGTTATTGTTTATTTGACGTTGTTGTTGTTGTTTATTTGACGTAGTTGTTGTTGTTTATTTGACGTAGTTGTTGTTGTTGACGTTGTTGTTGTTGTTGTTTATTTGACGTTTTTGTTGTTGATGTTGTTGTTGTTGTTGTTTATTTGACATTGTTGTTGTTGTTGTTGTTGTTTATTTGACGTTGTTGTTGTTGTTTATTTGACGTTGTTGTTGTTGTTGTTATTTATTTGACGTTGTTGTTGTTGTTGTTTATTTGACGTTGTTGTTGTTGACGTTGTTGTTGTTGTTGTTGTTGTTTATTTGACGTTGTTGTTGTTGTTGACATAGTTGTTGTTGTTGTTGTTTATTTGACGTTTTTGTTGTTGTTGATGTTGTTGTTGTTTTCGTTGTTGTTTATTTGACGTTGTTGTAGTTGTTTAATTGACGTTGTTGTTGTTGTTGTTTATTTAACGTTGTTGTTGTTGTTATTGTTGTTGTTGTTGTTTATTTGACGTTGTTGTTGTTGTTCTTTATTTGACGTTGTTGTCGTTGTTGTTGTTGACGTTGTTGTTGTTGTTTATTTGAAATTGTTGTTGTAGTTATTGTTAATTTGACGTTGTTGTTGTTGACATTGTTGTTGTTGTTGTTTATTTGACGTTGTTGTTGTTGCTGACATTGTTGTTGTTGTTGTTGTTGTTGTTGTTTAATTGATGTTGTTGTTGTTGTTGACATAGTTGTTGTTGTTTATTTCACGTTGTTGTTGTTGATGTTGTTGTTTATTTGACGTTGTTGTTGTTGTTGTCGTTGTTGTTGTTGTTGTTGTTTATTTGTCGTTGTTGTTGTTGTTTATTTTGACATTGTTGTTGTTGTTGACGGTGTTGTTGTTGTTGTTGTTGTTGTTGTTGTTTATTTGACATTGTTGTTGTTGTTGACGTTGTTATTGTTTATTTGACATTGTTGTTGTTGTTGTTCTTTATTTGACGTTGTTGTTGTTTATTTGACGTTGTTGTTGTTGTTTATTTGACGTTGTTGTTAACGTTGTTGTTGTTATTATTTATTTGACGTTGTTGTTGTTGTTGTTTATTTGACGTAGTTGTTGTTGTTGACGTTGTTGTTGTTGTTTATTTTACGTTTTTGTTGTTGATGATGTTGTTTTTGTTTTTGTTTTTGTTTATTTGACGTTGTTGTTGTTTATTTGACGTTGTTGTTGTTGTTGTTTATTTGACGTTGTTGTTGTTGTTGTTATTGTTGTTGTTATTGTTTATTTGACGTTGTTGTTGTTGTTGTTGTTTATTTGACATTGTTGTTGTTTATTTGACATTATTGTTGTTTATTTGACATTGTTGTTGTTATTATTGACGTTGCTGTTGTTGTTTATTTGACGTTGTTGTTGTTGTTTATTTGACATTGTTGTTGTTGTTGTAGTGATTGTTTATTTGACGTTGTTGTTGTTGTTGTTGTTTTTGTTGTTGACGTTGTTGTTGTTGTTGTTGTTTATTTGATGTTGTTGTTTTTGTTGACGTTGTTGTTGTTGTTGACGTTGTTGTTGTTGTTGTTATTGTTTATTTGACGTTGTTCTTGTTGTTGACGTTGTTGTTGTTGTTGTTTATTTGACGTTGTTGTTGATTACTTGACGTTGTTGTTGTTGTTGTTCATTTGACGTTATTGTTGTTGTTGACATAGTTGTTGTTGTTGTTGTTGTTTATTTGACGTTGTTGTTGTTGTTGTTGTTTATTTGACATTGTTGTTGTTGTTGACGGTGTTGTTGTTGTTGTTGTTTATTTGACGTTGTTGCTGTTGTTGTTTATTTGACGTTGTTGTTGTTGTTGTTGTTGTTGTTGTTTACTTGACGTTGTTGTTGTTGTTGTTTATTTGACGTTGTTGTTGTTGTTTATTTAACGTTGTTGTTGTTGTTGTTTATTTGACGTTCTTATTGTTGTTGTTGTTTATTTGACGTTGTTGTTGTTGCTGACATTGTTGTTGTTGTTGTTGTTGTTGTTTATTTGATGTTGTTGTTGTTGTTGACATAGTTGTTGTTGTTTATTTCACGTTGTTGTTGTTGATGTTGTTGTTTATTTGACGTTGTTGTTGTTGTTGCCGTTGTTGTTGTTGTTGTTGTTATTGTTTATTTGACATTGTTGTTGTTGTTGTTGTTGTTGTTGACGTCGTTGTTGTTTATTTGACATTGTTGTTGTTGTTGTTCTTTATTTGACGTTGTTGTTGTTTATTTGACGTTGTTGTTGTTGTTTATTTGACGTTGTTGTTGTTGACGTTGTTGTTGTTGTTGTTTATTTGACGTTGTTGTTGTTGTTTATTTGACGTTTTTGTTGACGTTGTTGTTGTTGTTATTGTTTATTTGACGTTGTTGTTGTTGTTTATTTGACGTAGTTGTTGTTGTTGATGTTGTTGTTGTTGTTTATTTGACGTTTTTGTTGTTGATGTTGTTGTTGTTTTCGTTGTTGTTTATTTGACGTTGTTGTAGTTGTTTAATTGACGTTGTTGTTGTTGTTTATTTGACGTTGTTGTTGTTATTGTTGTTATTGTTGTTGTTGTTGTTGTTTATTTGACGTTGTTGTTGTTGTATTTTATTTGACGTTGTTGTTATTGTTGTTGTTGTTGTTGTTTATTTGACGTTGTTGTTGTTGTTGACGTTATTATTGTTGTTTATTTGACGTTGTTGTTGTTGTTGTTGTTTATTTGACATTGTTGTTGTTGTTGTTATTGTTTATTTGACGTTGTTGTTGTTGTTTTTTTTGGCATTGTTGTTGTTGTTGTTGTTGTTGACGTTGTTGTTGTTGTTGTTGTTTATTTGACGTTGTTGTTGACATTGTTGTTGTTGTTATTGTTTATTTGACGTTGTTGTTGTTGTTTATTTGACGTAGTTGTTGTTGATGACGTTGTTGTTGTTGTTGTTTATTTGACGTTTTTGTTGTTGATGTTGTTGTTGTTGTTGTTTATTTGACATTGTTGTTGTTGTTGTTGTTGTTTATTTGACGTTGTTGTTGTTGACAGTGTTGTTGTTGTTATTTATTTGACGTTGTTGTTGTTGTTGTTGTTTATTTGACGTTGTTGTTGTTGACGTTGTTGTTGTTGTTGTTGTTTATTTGACGTTGTTGTTGTTGTTGACATAGTTATTGTTGTTGTTGTTGTTGTTGTTTATTTGACGTTTTTGTTGTTGTTGATGTTGTTGTTGTTTTCGTTGTTGTTTATTTAACGTTGTTGTAGTTGTTTAATTGACGTTGTTGTTGTTGTTGTTGTTGTTTATTTAACGTTGTTGTTGTTGTTGTTATTGTTGTTGTTGTTGTTTATTTGACGTTGTTGTTGTTGTTCTTTATTTGACGTTGTTGTCGTTGTTGTTGTTGACGTTGTTGTTGTTATTTATTTGAAATTGTTGTTGTTGTTATTGTTAATTTGACGTTGTTGTTGTTGTTGTTTATTTGGCGTTGTTGTTGTTGTATTTGACGTTGTTGTTGTTTATTTGACGTTGTTGTTGTTGTTGACGTTGTTTTTCTTGTTGTTTATTTGACGTTGTTGTTGTTGTTTTTTATTTGACATTGTTGTTATTGACGGTGTTGTTGTTGTTTATTTGACGTTGTTGTTATTGTTGTTTATTTGACGTTGTTGTTGTTGTTGTTTATTAGACATTGTTATTGTTGTTAACATAGTTGTTGTTGTTGTTTATTTGACGTTGTTGTTGACGTTGTTGTTGTTGTTGACGTTGTTGTTGTTGTTGTTTATTTGCCGTTGTTGTTGTTGTTGACATAGTTGTTATTGTTGTTGTTTATTTGACGTTGTTGTTGTTGTTGACGTTGTTGTTGTTGTTTATTTGACGTTGTTGTTGTTGTTGTTTATTTGACATTGTTGTTTTTGTTGACGTTGTTGTTGTTGTTGTTTATTTGACATTGTTGTTATTGTTGTTGACGTTGTTGTTGTTGTTTATTTGACTTTGTTGTTGTTGTTGTTTTTGTTTATTTGACGTTGTTGTTGTTGTTGACTTAGTTGTTGTTGTTGTTTATTTGACGTTGTTGTTGTTGTTGTTGACGGTGTTGTTTATTTGACGTTGTTGTTGTTGTTTATTTGACGTTGTTGTTGTTGTTGACGTTGTTGTTGTTGTTGACGTTGTTGTTGTTGTTTATTTGACGTTGTTGTTGTTATTTATTTGACATTGTTGTTGTTGTTGACGTTGTTGTTGTTGTTGTTGACGTTGTTGTTGTTGTTGTTTATTTGACATTGTTTTAGTATTGTTGTTTATTTGACGTTGTTATTGTTGTTGACATAATTGTTGTTGTTGTTGTTTATTTGACGATGTTGTTATTGCTGTTGACGTTGTTGTTGTTGTTGTTGTTTATTTGACGTTGTTGTTGTTGTTGTTGTTGTTTATTTGACGTTGTTGTTGTTGTTTATTTGACGTTGTTGTTGTTGTTTATTTAACGTTGTTGTTGTTGTTGTTTATTTGACGTTCTTATTGTTGTTGTTGTTTATTTGATGTTGTTGTTGTTGTTGACATAGTTGTTGTTGTTTATTTCACGTTGTTGTTGTTGATGTTGTTGTTTATTTGACGTTGTTGTTGTTGTTGTTGCCGTTGTTGTTGTTGTTGTTTATTTGTCGTTGTTGTTGTTGTTTATTTGACATTGTTGTTGTTGTTGACGGTGTTGTTGTTGTTGTTGTTTATTTGACATTGTTGTTGTTGTTGTTGATGTTGTTGTTGTTTATTTGACATTGTTGTTGTTGTTGTTCTTTATTTGACGTTGTTATTGTTTATTTGACGTTGTTGTTGTTGACGTTGTTGTTGTTATTGTTTATTTGACGTTGTTGTTGTTGTTGTTTATTTGACGTAGTTGTTGTTGTTGACGTTGTTGTTGTTGTTTATTTTACATTGTTGTTGTTTATTTTACGTTGTTGTTGATGTTGTTGTTGTTTTTGTTTTTGTTTATTTGACGTTGTTGTTGTTTATTTGACGTTGTTGTTGTTGTTGTTTATTTGACGTTGTTGTTGTTTTTGTTATTGTTGTTGTTATTGTTTATTTGACGTTGTTGTTGTTGTTGTTGTTTATTTGACATTGTTGTTGTTTATTTGACATTGTTGTTGTTGTTATTGACGTTGCTGTTGTTGTTTATTTGACGTTGTTGTTGTTTATTTGACATTGTTGTTGTTGTTGTTATTGTTTATTTGACGTTGTTGTTGTTGTTGTTGTTGTTGTTTTTGTTGTTGACGTTGTTGTTGTTGTTGTTGTTTATTTGATGTTGTTGTTGTTGTTGACGTTGTTGTTGTTGTTGACGTTGTTGTTGTTGTTGACGTTGTTGTTATTGTTTATTTGACGTTGTTGTTGTTGTTTATTTGACGTTGTTGTTGTTGTTGTTGATTACTTGACGTTGTTGTTGTTGTTGTCTATTTGACGTTATTGTTGTTGTTGACATAGTTGTTGTTGTTGTTTATTTGACGTTGTTGTTGTTGTTGTTGTTGTTTATTTGACATTGTTGTTGTTGTTGTTGTTGTTGTTGTTTATTTGACATTGTTGTTGTTGTTGTTTATTTGACGTTGTTGTTGTTGTTGTTGTTTACTTGACGTTGTTGTTGTTGTTGTTTATTTGACGTTGTTGTTGTTGTTGACATAGTTGTTGTTGTTGTTTATTTGACGTTGTTGTTGTTGTTTATTTGACATTGTTGTTGTTGTTGACGATGTTGTTGTTGTTGTTTATTTGACATTGTTGTTGTTGTTGTTGACGTTGTTGTTGTTGTTTATTTGACATTGTTGTTGTTGTTGTTTATTTGACGTTGTTGTTGTTTATTTGACGTTGTTGTTGTTGTTTATTTGACGTTTTTGTTGACGTTGTTGTTGTTGTTGTTATTGTTTATTTGACGTTGTTGTTGTTGTTTATTTGACGTAGTTGTTGTTTTTGATGTTGTTGTTGTTGTTTATTTGACGTTTTTGTTGTTGATGTTGTTGTTGTTTTCGTTGATGTTTATTTGACGCTGTTGTAGTTGTTTAATTGACGTTGTTGTTGTTGTTGTTTATTTGACGTTGTTGTTGTTGTTATTGTTGTTGTTGTTGTTTATTTGACGTTGTTGTTGTTGTTTATTTGACGCTGTTATTATTGTTGTTGTTGTTGTTTATTTGACGTTGTTGTTGTTGTTGACGTTGTTGTTATTGTTTATTTGACGTTGTTGTTGTTGTTGTTGTTTATTTGACATTGTTGTTGTTGTTGTTATTTTTTATTTGACGTTGTTGTTGTTGTTTTTTTTGGCATTGTTGTTGTTGTTGTTGACGTTGTTGTTGTTGTTGTTGTTGTTGTTTATTTGACGTTGTTGTTGTTGACATTGTTGTTGTTGTTATTGTTTATTTGACGTTGTTGTTGTTGTTTATTTGACGTTGTTGTTGTTGTTGTTGACTTATTTGTTGTTGTTGTTTATTTGACGTTGTTGTTGTTGTTGACGTTGTTGTTTATTTGACGTTGTTGTTGTTGTTATTTATTTGACATTGTTGTTGTTGTTGTTTATTTGACGTTGTTGTTGTTGTTGTTGTTTACTTGACGTTGTTGTTGTTGTTGTTTATTTGACGTTGTTGTTGTTGTTGACATAGTTGTTGTTGTTGTTTATTTGACGTTGTTGTTGTTGTTTATTTGACATTGTTGTTGTTGTTGACGATGTTGTTGTTGTTGTTTATTTGACATTGTTGTTGTTGTTGACGTTGTTGTTGTTGTTTATTTGACATTGTTGTTGTTTATTTGACGTTGTTGTTGTTTATTTGACGTTGTTGTTGTTGTTGTTTATTTGACGTTTTTGTTGACGTTGTTGTTGTTGTTGTTATTGTTTATTTGACGTTGTTGTTGTTGTTTATTTGACGTAGGTGTTGTTTTTGATGTTGTTGTTGTTGTTTATTTGACGTTTTTGTTGTTGATGTTGTTGTTGTTTTCGTTGTTGTTTATTTGACGTTGTTGTAGTTGTTTAATTGACGTTGTTGTTGTTGTTGTTTATTTGACGTTGTTGTTGTTGTTATTGTTGTTGTTGTTGTTTATTTGACGTTGTTGTTGTTGTTTATTTGACGCTGTTATTGTTGTTGTTGTTGTTGTTTATTTGACGTTGTTGTTGTTGTTGACGTTGTTGTTATTGTTTATTTGACGTTGTTGTTGTTGTTGTTGTTTATTTGACATTGTTGTTGTTGTTGTTATTTTTTATTTGACGTTGTTGTTGTTGTTTTTTTTTGGCATTGTTGTTGTTGTTGTTGACGTTGTTGTTGTTGTTGTTGTTGTTTATTTGACGTTGTTGTTGTTAACATTGTTGTTGTTGTTATTGTTTATTTGACGTTGTTGTTGTTGTTTATTTGACGTTGTTGTTGTTGTTGTTGACTTAGTTGTTGTTGTTGTTTATTTGACGTTGTTGTTGTTGTTGACGTTGTTGTTTATTTGACGTTGTTGTTGTTGTTGTTTATTTGACGTTGTTGTTGTTGTTGACGTTGTTGTTGTTGTTTATTTGACGTTGTTGTTGTTATTTATTTGACATTGTTGTTGTTGTTGACGTTGTTGTTAATGTTGTTGTTGTTGTTGTTGTTTATTTGACATTGTTGTTGTTGTTGTTGACGTTGTTGTTGTTGTTGTTGTTTATTTGACGTTGTTTTAGTATTGTTGTTTATTTGACATTGTTGTTGTTATTTATTTGACGTTGTTGTGGGTGACATTGTTGTTGTTGTTTATTTGACGTTGTTGTTATTGTTTATTTGACGTAGTTGTTGTTGTTGACATTGTTGTTGTTGTTGTTGTTTATTTGACGTTTTTCTTGTTGTTGATGTTGTTGTTGTATATTTGACGTTGTTGTAGTTGTTATTGTTGTTGTTGTTTATTTGACATTGTTGTTGTTGTTATTTATTTGACGTTGTTGTTGTTGTTTATTTGACGTTGTTGTTGTTGTTTATTTGACGTTGTTGTTGTTGACGGTGTTGTTGTTGTTGGTGTTGTTTATTTGACATTGTTGTTGTTGTTGTTGTTGTTGTTGACGTTGTTGTTGTTGTTGTTTATTTGACGTTGTTGTTGTTGTTTATTTGACATTGTTGTTGTTGTTGACGATGTTGTTGTTGTTGTTTATTTGACATTGTTGTTGTTGTTGTTGACGTTGTTGTTGTTGTTTATTTGACATTGTTGTTGTTGTTGTTTATTTGACGTTGTTGTTGTTTATTTGACGTTGTTGTTGTTGTTGTTTATTTGACGTTTTTGTTGACGTTGTTGTTGTTGTTGTTATTGTTTATTTGACGTTGTTGTTGTTGTTTATTTGACGTAGTTGTTGTTTTTGATGTTGTTGTTGTTGTTTATTTGACGTTTTTGTTGTTGATGTTGTTGTTGTTTTCGTTGATGTTTATTTGACGCTGTTGTAGTTGTTTAATTGACGTTGTTGTTGTTGTTGTTTATTTGACGTTGTTGTTGTTGTTATTGTTGTTGTTGTTGTTTATTTGACGTTGTTGTTGTTGTTTATTTGACGCTGTTATTATTGTTGTTGTTGTTGTTTATTTGACGTTGTTGTTGTTGTTGACGTTGTTGTTATTGTTTATTTGACGTTGTTGTTGTTGTTGTTGTTTATTTGACATTGTTGTTGTTGTTGTTATTTTTTATTTGACGTTGTTGTTGTTGTTTTTTTTGGCATTGTTGTTGTTGTTGTTGACGTTGTTGTTGTTGTTGTTGTTGTTGTTTATTTGACGTTGTTGTTGTTGACATTGTTGTTGTTGTTATTGTTTATTTGACGTTGTTGTTGTTGTTTATTTGACGTTGTTGTTGTTGTTGTTGACTTAGTTGTTGTTGTTGTTTATTTGACGTTGTTGTTGTTGTTGACGTTGTTGTTTATTTGACGTTGTTGTTGTTGTTATTTATTTGACATTGTTGTTGTTGTTGTTTATTTGACGTTGTTGTTGTTGTTGTTGTTTACTTGACGTTGTTGTTGTTGTTGTTTATTTGACGTTGTTGTTGTTGTTGACATAGTTGTTGTTGTTGTTTATTTGACGTTGTTGTTGTTGTTTATTTGACATTGTTGTTGTTGTTGACGATGTTGTTGTTGTTGTTTATTTGACATTGTTGTTGTTGTTGTTGACGTTGTTGTTGTTGTTTATTTGACATTGTTGTTGTTTATTTGACGTTGTTGTTGTTTATTTGACGTTGTTGTTGTTGTTTATTTGACGTTTTTGTTGACGTTGTTGTTGTTGTTGTTGTTATTGTTTATTTGACGTTGTTGTTGTTGTTTATTTGACGTAGTTGTTGTTTTTGATGTTGTTGTTGTTGTTTATTTGACGTTTTTGTTGTTGATGTTGTTGTTGTTTTCGTTGTTGTTTATTTGACGTTGTTGTAGTTGTTTAATTGACGTTGTTGTTGTTGTTGTTTATTTGACGTTGTTGTTGTTGTTATTGTTGTTGTTGTTGTTTATTTGACGTTGTTGTTGTTGTTTATTTGACGCTGTTATTGTTGTTGTTGTTGTTGTTTATTTGACGTTGTTGTTGTTGTTGACGTTGTTGTTATTGTTTATTTGACGTTGTTGTTGTTGTTGTTGTTTATTTGACATTCTTGTTGTTGTTGTTATTTTTTATTTGACGTTGTTGTTGTTGTTGTTGTTTATTTGACATTCTTGTTGTTGTTGTTATTTTTTATTTGACGTTGTTGTTGTTGTTTTTTTTGGCATTGTTGTTGTTGTTGTTGACGTTGTTGTTGTTGTTGTTGTTGTTGTTGTTTATTTGACGTTGTTGTTGTTGACATTGTTGTTGTTGTTATTGTTTATTTGACGTTGTTGTTGTTGTTTATTTGACGTTGTTGTTGTTGTTGTTGACTTAGTTGTTGTTGTTGTTTATTTGACGTTGTTGTTGTTGTTGACGTTGTTGTTTATTTGACGTTGTTGTTGTTGTTGTTTATTTGACATTGTTGTTGTTGTTGACGTTGTTGTTGTTGTTTATTTGACGTTGTTGTTGTTATTTATTTGACATTGTTGTTGTTGTTGACGTTGTTGTTAATGTTGTTGTTGTTGTTGTTTATTTGACATTGTTGTTGTTGTTGTTGACGTTGTTGTTGTTGTTGTTGTTTATTTGACGTTGTTTTAGTATTGTTGTTTATTTGACATTGTTGTTGTTATTTATTTGACGTTGTTGTGGGTGACATTGTTGTTGTTGTTTATTTGACGTTGTTGTTATTGTTTATTTGACGTAGTTGTTGTTGTTGACATTGTTGTTGTTGTTGTTTATTTGACGTTTTTCTTGTTGTTGATGTTGTTGTTGTATATTTGACGTTGTTGTAGTTGTTATTGTTGTTGTTGTTTATTTGACATTGTTGTTGTTGTTGTTATTTATTTGACGTTGTTGTTGTTGTTTATTTGACGTTGTTGTTGTTGTTTATTTGACGTTGTTGTTGTTGACGGTGTTGTTGTTGTTGGTGTTGTTTATTTGACATTGTTGTTGTTGTTGTTGTTGTTGTTGACGTTGTTGTTGTTTATTTGACATTGTTGTTGTTGTTGGTCTTTATTTGACGTTATTATTGTTTATTTGACGTTGTTGTTGTTGTTTATTTAACGTTGTTGTTGTTGACATTGTTGTTGTTGTTATTGTTTATTTGACGTTGTTGTTGTTGTTTATTTAACATAGTTGTTGTTGTTGACGTTGTTGTTGTTGTTGTTTATTTGACGTTTTTGTTGTTGATGTTGTTGTTGTTGTTGTTTATTTGACATTGTTGTTGTTGTTGTTGTTTATTTGACGTTGTTGTTGTTGACGGTGTTGTTGTTGTTATTTAATTGACGTTGTTGTTATTGTTGTTGTTTATTTGACGTTGTTGTTGTTGACGTTGTTGTTGTTGTTGTTTATTTGAAGTTGTTGTTGTTGACATAGTTGTTGTTGTTGTTGTTTATTTGACGTTTTTGTTGTTGTTGATGTTGTTGTTGTTTTCGTTGTTGTTTATTTGACGTTGTTGTAGTTGTTTAATTGACGTTGTTGTTGTTGTTGTTTATTTAACATTGTTGTTGTTGTTGTTGTTTATTTGACGTTGTTGTTGTTGTTCTTTATTTGACGTTGTTGTCGTTGTTGTTGTTTATTTGACGTTGTTGTTGACGTTGTTGTTGTTGTTGTTGTTTATTTGACATTGTTGTTGTTGTTATTGTTAATTTGACGTTGTTGTTGTTGTTTATTTGGCGTTGTTGTTGTTGTATTTGAAGTTGTTGTTGTTTATTTGACGTTGTTGTTGTTGTTGATGTTGTTTTTCTTGTTGTTTATTTGACGTTGTTGTTGTTGTTGTTTATTTGACGTTGTTATTGTTGTTTATTTGACGTTGTTGTTGTTGTTGTTGTTTATTTGACGTTGTTGTTGTTGTTGTTTATTTGACATTGTTGTTATTGACGATGTTGTTGTTGTTTATTTGACGTTGTTGTTGTTGTTGTTGTTTATTCGACGTTGTTATTGTTTATTAGACATTGTTGTTGTTGTTAACATAGTTGTTGTTGTTGTTGTTTATTTGACGTTGTTGTTGTTGACGTTGTTGTTGTTGTTGACGTTGTTGTTGTTGTTGTTTATTTGCCATTGTTGTTGTTGTTGACATAGTTGTTGTTGTTGTTGTTGTTTATTTGACGTTGTTGTTGTTGTTGACGTTGTTGTTGTTGTTGTTGTTTATTTGACGTTGTTGTTGTTGTTGTTTATTTGACATTGTTGTTTTTGTTGACGTTGTTGTTGTTGTTGTTTATTTGACATTGTTGTTGTTGTTGTTGACGTTGTTGTTGTTGTTGTTTATTTGACTTTGTTGTTGTTGTTGTTGTTGTTGTTGTTTATTTGACGTTGTTGTTGTTGTTGACTTAGTTGTTGTTGTTGTTTATTTGACGTTGTTGTTGTTGTTGTTGTTGACGTTGTTGTTGTTTATTTGACATTGTTGTTGTTGTTGTTCTTTATTTGACGTTGTTGTTGTTTATTTGACGTTGTTGTTGTTGTTGTTTATTTGACGTTGTTGTTGTTGACGTTGTTGTTGTTGTTGTTGTTTATTTGACATTGTTGTTGTTGTTGTTTATTTGACGTTGTTGTTGTTTATTTGACGTTGTTGTTGTTGTTGTTTATTTGTTGTTTTTGTTGACGTTGTTGTTGTTGTTATTGTTTATTTGACGTTGTTGTTGTTTATTTGACGTAGTTGTTGTTGTTGATGTTGTTGTTGTTGTTTATTTGACGTTTTTGTTGTTGATGTTGTTGTTGTTTTCATTGTTGTTTATTTGACGTTGTTGTTGTTGTTGTTTATTTGACGTTGTTGTTGTTATTGTTGTTATTGTTGTTGTTGTTGTTTATTTGACGTTGTTGTTGTTGTTTATTTGACGTTGTTGTTATTGTTGTTGTTGTTGTTGTTTATTTGACGTTGTTATTGTTGTTGTTGACGTTATTGTTGTGGTTTATTTGATGTTGTTGTTGTTGTTGTTTATTTGACATTGTTGTTGTTGTTGTTATTGTTTATTTGACGTTGTTGTTGTTTTTTTTGGCATTGTTGTTGTTGTTGTTGACGTTGTTGTTGTTGTTGTTGTTGTTTATTTGACGTTGTTGTTGTTGACATTGTTGTTGTTGTTATTGTTTATTTGACGTTGTTGTTGTTGTTTATTTGACGTAGTTGTTGTTGTTGACGTTGTTGTTGTTGTTGTTTATTTGACGTTTTTGTTGTTGATGTTGTTGTTGTTGTTGTTTATTTGACATTGTTGTTGTTGTTGTTGTTTATTTGACGTTGTTGTTGTTGTTGTTTATTTGACGTTGTTGTTGTTGTTGTTATTTATTTGACGTTGTTGTTGTTGTTGTTTATTTGACGTTGTTGTTGTTGACGTTGTTGTTGTTGACGTTGTTGTTGTTGTTGTTGTTGTTTATTTGACGTTGTTGTTGTTGTTGACATAGTTGTTGTTGTTGTTGTTTATTTGACGTTTTTGTTGTTGTTGATGTTGTTGTTGTTTTTGTTGTTGTTTATTTGACGTTGTTGTAGTTGTTTAATTGACGTTGTTGTTGTTGTTGTTTATTTAACGTTGTTGTTGTTGTTATTGTTGTTGTTGTTGTTTATTTGACGTTGTTGTTGTTGTTCTTTATTTGACGTTGTTATCGTTGTTGTTGTTGACGTTGTTGTTGTTGTTTATTTGAAATTGTTGTTGTAGTTATTGTTAATTTGACGTTGTTGTTGTTGTTTATTTGGCGTTGTTGTTGTTGTATTTGACGTTGTTGTTGTTTATTTGACGTTGTTGTTGTTGACGTTGTTTTTCTTGTTGTTTATTTGACGTTGTTGTTGTTGTTTATTTGACGTAATTGTTGTTGTTTTTTATTTGACATTGTTGTTATTGACGGTGTTGTTGTTGTTTATTTGACGTTGTTGTTGTTGTTGTTTATTTGACGTTGTTGTTGTTGTTGTTGTTTATTAGACATTGTTGTTGTTGTTAACATAGTTGTTGTTGTTGTTTATTTGACGTTGTTGTTGACGTTGTTGTTGTTGACGTTGTTGTTGTTGTTGTTTATTTGCCGTTGTTGTTGTTGTTGACATAGTTGTTATTGTTGTTGTTTATTTGACGTTGTTGTTGTTGTTGACGTTGTTGTTGTTTATTTGACGTTGTTGTTGTTGTTGTTTATTTGACATTGTTGTTTTTGTTGACGTTGTTGATGTTGTTGTTTATTTGACATTGTTGTTGTTGTTGTTGACGTTGTTGTTGTTGTTTATTTGACTTTGTTGTTGTTGTTGTTGTTGTTGTTTATTTGACGTTGTTGTTGTTGACTTAGTTGTTGTTGTTGTTTATTTGACGTTGTTGTTGTTGTTGTTGTTGACTGTGTTGTTTATTTGACGTTGTTGTTGTTGTTTATTTGACGTTGATGTTGTTGACGTTGTTGTTGTTGTTGACGTTGTTGTTGTTGTTTATTTGACGTTGTTGTTGTTATTTATTTGACATTGTTGTTGTTGTTGACGTTGTTGTTGTTGTTGTTGTTGACGTTGTTGTTGTTGTTGTTGTTGTTGTTTATTTGACATTGTTTTAGTATTGTTGTTTATATGACGTTGTTATTGTTGTTGACATAGTTGTTGTTGTTGTTGTTGTTGTTGTTGTTGTTTATTTGACGATGTTGTTATTGTTGTTGACGTTGTTATTGTTGTTGTTTATTTGACGTTGTTGTTGTTGTTGTTTATTTGACGTTGTTGTTGTTGTTTATTTGACGTTGTTGTTGTTGTTTATTTAACGTTGTTGTTGTTGTTGTTTATTTGACGTTCTTATTGTTGTTGTTGTTTATTTGACGTTGTTGTTGTTGCTGACATTGTTGTTGTTGTTGTTGTTGTTGTTGTTTATTTGATGTTGTTGTTGTTGTTGACATAGTTGTTGTTGTTTATTTCACGTTGTTGTTGTTGATGTTGTTGTTTATTTGACGTTGTTGTTGTTGTTGCCGTTGTTGTTGTTGTTGTTTATTTGTCGTTGTTGTTGTTGTTTATTTGACATTGTTGTTGTTGTTGACAGTGTTGTTGTTGTTGTTGTGGTTGTTGTTTATTTGACATTGTTGTTGTTGTTGACGTTGTTATTGTTTATTTGACATTGTTGTTGTTGTTGTTGTTTATTTGACGTTGTTGTTGTTTATTTGACGTTGTTGTTGTTGTTTATTTGACGTTGTTGTTGTTAACGTTGTTGTTGTTATTATTTATTTGACGTTGTTGTTGTTGTTGTTTATTTGACGTAGTTGTTGTTGTTGACGTTGTTGTTGTTGTTTATTTTACGTTTTTGTTGTTGTTGATGTTGTTGTTGTTTTTGTTTTTGTTTATTTGACGTTGTTGTTGTTTATTTGACGTTGTTGTTGTTGTTGTTTATTTGACGTTGTTGTTGTTGTTGTTATTGTTGTTGTTATTGTTTATTTGACGTTGTTGTTGTTGTTGTTTATTTGACATTGTTGTTGTTTATTTGACATTGTTGTTGTTTATTTGACATTGTTGTTGTTATTATTGACGTTGCTGTTGTTGTTTATTTGACATTGTTGTTGTTGTTTATTTGACATTGTTGTTGTTGTTGTTGTGATTGTTTATTTGACGTTGTTGTTGTTGTTTTTATTGTTGTTTTTGTTGTTGACGTTGTTGTTGTTGTTGTTGTTGTTGTTGTTGTTTATTTGATGTTGTTGTTGTTGTTGTTGACGTTGTTGTTGTTGTTGACGTTGTTGTTGTTGTTGTTATTGTTTATTTGACGTTGTTGTTGTTGTTGACGTTGTTGTTGTTGTTGTTTATTTGACGTTGTTGTTGATGTTGTTGATTACTTGACGTTGTTGTTGTTGTTGTTCATTTGACGTTATTGTTGTTGTTGACATAGTTGTTGTTGTTGTTTATTTGACGTTGTTGTTGTTGTTGTTGTTTATTTGACTTTGTTTCTTGTTGTTGACGGTGTTGTTGTTGTTGTTGTTTGTTTGACATTGTTGCTGTTGTTGTTTATTTGACGTTGTTGTTGTTGTTGTTGTTGTTGTTTACTTGACGTTGTTGTTGTTGTTGTTTATTTGACGTTGTTGTTGTTGTTTATTTAACGTTGTTGTTGTTGTTGTTTATTTGACGTTCTTATTGTTGTTGTTGTTTATTTGACGTTGTTGTTGTTGCTGACATTGTTGTTGTTGTTGTTGTTGTTTATTTGATGTTGTTGTTGTTGTTGACATAGTTGTTGTTGTTTATTTCACGTTGTTGTTGTTGATGTTGTTGTTTATTTGACGTTGTTGTTGTTGTTGTCGTTGTTGTTGTTGTTGTTTATTTGACGTTGTTGTTGTTGTTTATTTGACGTTGTTGTTGTTGTTTTTTATTTGACATTGTTGTTATTGACGGTGTTGTTGTTGTTTATTTGACGTTGTTGTTGTTGTTGTTTATTTGACGTTGTTGTTGTTGTTGTTGTTTATTAGACATTGTTGTTGTTGTTAACATAGTTGTTGTTGTTGTTTATTTGACGTTGTTGTTGACGTTGTTGTTGTTGACGTTGTTGTTGTTGTTGTTTATTTGTCGTTGTTGTTGTTGTTGACATAGTTGTTATTGTTGTTGTTTATTTGACGTTGTTGTTGTTGTTGACGTTGTTGTTGTTGTTTATTTGACGTTGTTGTTGTTGTTGTTTATTTGACATTGTTGTTTTTGTTGACGTTGTTGTTGTTGTTGTTTATTTGACATTGTTGTTGTTGTTGTTGACGTTGTTGTTGTTGTTTATTTGACTTTGTTGTTGTTGTTGTTGTTGTTGTTTATTTGACGTTGTTGTTGTTGACTTAGTTGTTGTTGTTGTTTATTTGACGTTGTTGTTGTTGTTGTTGTTGACTGTGTTGTTTATTTGACGTTGTTGTTGTTGTTTATTTGACGTTGATGTTGTTGACGTTGTTGTTGTTGTTGACGTTGTTGTTGTTGTTTATTTGACGTTGTTGTTGTTATTTATTTGACATTGTTGTTGTTGTTGACGTTGTTGTTGTTGTTGTTGTTGACGTTGTTGTTGTTGTTGTTGTTGTTGTTTATTTGACATTGTTTTAGTATTGTTGTTTATATGACGTTGTTATTGTTGTTGACATAGTTGTTGTTGTTGTTGTTGTTGTTGTTGTTGTTTATTTGACGATGTTGTTATTGTTGTTGACGTTGTTATTGTTGTTGTTTATTTGACGTTGTTGTTGTTGTTGTTTATTTGACGTTGTTGTTGTTGTTTATTTGACGTTGTTGTTGTTGTTTATTTAACGTTGTTGTTGTTGTTGTTTATTTGACGTTCTTATTGTTGTTGTTGTTTATTTGACGTTGTTGTTGTTGCTGACATTGTTGTTGTTGTTGTTGTTGTTGTTTATTTGATGTTGTTGTTGTTGTTGACATAGTTGTTGTTGTTTATTTCACGTTGTTGTTGTTGATGTTGTTGTTTATTTGACGTTGTTGTTGTTGTTGCCGTTGTTGTTGTTGTTGTTTATTTGTCGTTGTTGTTGTTGTTTATTTGACATTGTTGTTGTTGTTGACAGTGTTGTTGTTGTTGTTGTGGTTGTTGTTTATTTGACATTGTTGTTGTTGTTGACGTTGTTATTGTTTATTTGACATTGTTGTTGTTGTTGTTGTTTATTTGACGTTGTTGTTGTTTATTTGACGTTGTTGTTGTTGTTTATTTGACGTTGTTGTTGTTAACGTTGTTGTTGTTATTATTTATTTGACGTTGTTGTTGTTGTTGTTTATTTGACGTAGTTGTTGTTGTTGACGTTGTTGTTGTTGTTTATTTTACGTTTTTGTTGTTGTTGATGTTGTTGTTGTTTTTGTTTTTGTTTATTTGACGTTGTTGTTGTTTATTTGACGTTGTTGTTGTTGTTGTTTATTTGACGTTGTTGTTGTTGTTGTTGTTATTGTTGTTGTTATTGTTTATTTGACGTTGTTGTTGTTGTTGTTTATTTGACATTGTTGTTGTTTATTTGACATTGTTGTTGTTTATTTGACATTGTTGTTGTTATTATTGACG
>OX451739.1:388671972-388674472 GCA_948472305.1 Vicia faba | reverse complement strand
TATTTGATGTTGTTGTTGTTGACGTTGTTGCTGTTGTTGACGTTGTTGTTGTTGTTGTTATTGTTTATTTGACGTTGTTGTTGTTGTTGACATTGTTGTTGTTGTTGTTTATTTGACGTTGTTGTTGTTGTTGTTGATTACTTGACGTTGTTGTTGTTGTTATTTATTTGACGTTATTGTTGTTGTTGACATAGTTGTTGTTGTTGTTTATTTGACGTTGTTGTTGTTGTTGTTGTTTATTTGACATTGTTGTTGTTGTTGTTGTTGTGGTTTACTTGACGTTGTTGTTGTTGTTGTTGTTTATTTGACGTTGTTGTTGTTGTTGACATAGTTGTTGTTGTTGTTTATTTGACTTTGTTGTTGTTGTTTATTTGACATTGTTGTTGTTGTTGACAATGTTGTTGTTGTTGTTTATTTGACATTGTTGTTGTTGTTGACGTTGTTGTTGTTGTTTATTTGACATTGTTGTTGTTGTTGTTTATTTGACGTTGTTGTTATTTATTTGACGTTGTTGTTGTTGTTTATTTGACGTTTTTTTTGACGTTGTTGTTGTTGTTGTTGTTATTGTTTATTTGACGTTGTTGTTGTTGTTTATTTGACGTAGTTGTTGTTGTTGATGTTGTTGTTGTTGTTTATTTGACGTTTTTGTTGTTGATGTTGTTGTTGTTTTCGTTGTTGTTTATTTGACATTGTTGTAGTTGTTTAATTGACGTTGTTGTTGTTGTTGTTGTTGTTGTTTATTTGACGTTGTTGTTTTTGTTGTTATTATTGTTGTTGTTATTGTTTATTTGACGTTGTTGTTGTTGTTTATTTGACGTTGTTGTTGTTGTTGTTGTTTATTTGACGTTGTTGTTGTTGTTGACGTTGTTGTTGTTGTTTATTTGACGTTTTTGTTGTTGTTGTTTATTTGACATTGTTGTTGTTGTTGTTATTTTTTATTTGACGTTGTTGTTGTTGTTTTTTTTGGCATTGTTGTTGTTGTTGTTGACGTTGTTGTTGTTGTTGTTTATTTGACGTTGTTGTTATTGATGTTGTTTTTGTTGTTGTTTATTTGACGTTGTTGTTGTTGTTGTTTATTTGACGTTGTTGTTGTTGTTGTTTATTTGACGTTGTTGTTGTTGTTTATTTGACGTTGTTGTTGTTGTTGTTGTTTATTTGACATTGTTGTTGTTAACGGTGTTGTTGTTATTGTTTATTTGACGTTGTTGTTGTTGTTGTTTATTTGACGTTGTTGTTGTTGACGTTGTTGTTGTTGTTGTTGTTTGTTTGACGTTGTTGTTGTTGACATAGTTGTTATTGTTGTTGTTTATTTGACGTTGTTGTTGTTATTGACGTTGTTGTTTATTTGACGTTGTTGTTGTAGTTGACATAGTTGTTGTAGTTGTTGTTGTTTATTTGACGTTGTTGTTGTTGTTGACGTTGTTGTTGTTGTTGTTGTTGTTTATTTGACGTTGTTGTTGTTTATTTGACATTGTTGTTGTTGTTGACGTTGTTGTTGTTGTTTATTTGACATTGTTGTTGTTGTTGTTGTTGACGTTGTTGTTGTTGTTGTTTATTTGACTTTGTTGTTGTTGTTGTTGTTTATTTGACGTTGTTGTTGTTGTTGTTGACTTAGTTGTTGTTGTTGTTTATTTGACGTTGTTGTTGTTGTTGACGTTGTTGTTTATTTGACGTTGTTGTTGTTTTTTGTTTGACGTTGTTGTTGTTGACGTTGTTGTTGTTGTTTATTTGACGTTGTTGTTGTTATTTATTTGACATTGTTGTTGTTGTTGACGTTGACGTTGTTGTTGTTGTTGTTGTTGTTGTTTATTTGACATTGTTGTTGTTGTTGTTGACGTTGTTGTTGTTGTTGTTGTTGTTGTTTATTTGACGTTGTTTTAGAGTTGTTGTTTATTTGACATTGTTGTTGTTATTTATTTGACGTTGTTGTGGGTGACATTGTTGTTGTTGTTTATTTGACGTTGTTGTTGTTGTTTATTTGACGTAGTTGTTGTTGTTGACGTTGTTGTTGTTGTTCTTGTTGTTCTTTATTTGACGTTTTTGTTGTTGTTGATGTTGTTGTTGTATATTTGACGTTGTTGTAGTTGTTATTGTTGTTGTTGTTTATTTGACATTGTTGTTGTTGTTGTTTATTTGACGTTGTTGTTGTTGTTTATTTGACGTTGTTGTTGTTGTTGTTTATTTAACGTTGTTGTTGTTGACGGTGTTGTTGTTGTTGTTGTTGTTTATTTGACATTGTTGTTATTGTTGTTGTTGTTGACGTTGTTGTTGTTTATTTGACGTTGTTGTTGTTGTTCTTTATTTGACGTTGTTATTGTTTATTTGATGTTGTTGTTGTTGTTTATTTAACGTTGTTTTTGTTGACATTGTTGTTGTTGTTATTGTTTATTTGACGTTGTTGTTGTTGTTTATTTGACGTAGTTGTTGTTATTGACGTTGTTGTTGTTGTTTATTTGACGTTTTTGTTGTTCATGTTGTTGTTGTTGTTGTTTATTTGACA
>OX451739.1:388609472-388669472 GCA_948472305.1 Vicia faba | reverse complement strand
TTATTTGACGTTGTTGTTGTTGTTGTTATTGTTGTTGTTATTGTTTATTTGACGTTGTTGTTGTTGTTGTTGTTGTTTATTTGACATTGTTGTTGTTTATTTGACATTGTTGTTGTTTATTTGACATTGTTGTTGTTGTTATTGACGTTGCTGTTGTTGTTTATTTGACGTTGTTGTTGTTGTTTATTTGACATTATTGTTGTTGTTGTTGTTATTGTTTATTTGACGTTGTTGTTGTTGTTGTTGTTTTTGTTGTTGACGTTGTTGTTGTTGTTGTTGTTTATTTGATGTTGTTGTTGTTGTTGACGTTGTTGTTGTTGTTGACGTTGTTGTTGTTGTTGTTGTTGTTATTGTTTATTTGACGTTGTTGTTGTTGTTGACGTTGTTGTTGTTGTTGTTTATTTAACGTTGTTGTTGTTGTTGATTACTTGACGTTGTTGTTGTTGTTGTTTATTTGACGTTATTGTTGTTGTTGACATAGTTGTTGTTGTTGTTTATTTGACGTTGTTGTTGTTGTTGTTGTTTATTTGACGTTGTTGTTGTTGTTGTTGTTGTTGTTTACTTGACGTTGTTGTTGTTGTTGTTTATTTGACGTTGTTGTTGTTGTTGACATAGTTGTTGTTGTTGTTTATTTGACGTTGTTGTTGTTGTTTATTTGACATTGTTGTTGTTGTTGACAATGTTGTTGTTGTTGTTTATTTGACATTGTTGTTGTTGTTGTTGACGTTGTTGTTGTTGTTTATTTGACATTGTTGTTGTTGTTGTTTATTTGACGTTGTTGTTGTTTATTTGACGTTGTTGTTGTTGTTTATTTGACGTTTTTGTTGACGTTGTTGTTGTTGTTGTTGTTGTTATTGTTTATTTGACGTTGTTGTTGTTGTTGTTTATTTGACGTAGTTGTTGTTGTTGATGTTGTTGTTGTTGTTTATTTGACGTTTTTGTTGTTGATGTTGTTGTTGTTTTCGTTGTTGTTTATTTGACGTTGTTGTAGTTGTTTAATTGACGTTGTTGTTGTTGTTGTTTATTTGACATTGTTGTTGTTGTTGTTGTTGTTGTTGTTATTGCTGTTGTTGTTGTTTATTTGACGTTGTTGTTGTTGTTGTTGTTGTTTATTTGACGTTGTTGTTGTTGTTGACGTTGTTGTTGTTGTTTATTTGACGTTGTTGTTGTTGTTGTTGTTTATTTGACATTGTTGTTGTTGTTATTTTTTATTTGACGTTGTTGTTGTTGTTTTTTTTGGCATTGTTGTTGTTGTTGTTGACGTTGTTGTTGTTGTTGTTTATTTGACGTTGTTGTTATTGATGTTGTTTTTGTTGTTGTTTATTTGACGTTGTTGTTGTTGTTGTTGTTTATTTGACGTTGTTGTTGTTGTTGTTTATTTGACGTTGTTGTTGTTGTTTATTTGACGTTGTTGTTGTTGTTGTTGTTTATTTGACATTGTTGTTGTTAACGGTGTTGTTGTTGTTGTTTATTTGACGTTGTTGTTGTTGTTGTTGTTTATTTGACGTTGTTGTTGTTGACGTTGTTGTTGTTGTTGTTTGTTTGACGTTGTTGTTGTTGACATAGTTGTTATTGTTGTTGTTTATTTGACGTTGTTGTTGACGTTGTTGTTGGGGTTGTTGTTTATTTGACGTTGTTGTTGTAGTTGACATAGTTGTTGTTGTTGTTGTTGTTTATTTGACGTTGTTGTTGTTGTTGTTGACGTTGTTGTTGTTGTTGTTGTTGTTTATTTGACGTTGTTGTTGTTTATTTGACATTGTTGTTGTTGTTGACGTTGTTGTTGTTGTTTATTTGACATTGTTGTTGTTGTTGTTGTTGACGTTGTTGTTGTTGTTGTTTATTTAACTTTGTTGTTGTTGTTGTTTATTTGACGTTGTTGTTGTTGTTGTTGACTTAGTTGTTGTTGTTGTTTATTTGACGTTGTTGTTGTTGTTGACGTTGTTGTTTATTTGACGTTGTTGTTGTTTTTTATTTGACGTTGTTGTTGTTGTTGACGTTGTTGTTGTTGTTTATTTGACGTTGTTGTTGTTATTTATTTGACATTGTTGTTGTTGTTGACGTTGACGTTGTTGTTGTTGTTGTTGTTGTTGTTGTTGTTGTTGTTGTTTATTTGACATTGTTGTTGTTGTTGTTGACGTTGTTGTTGTTGTTGTTGTTGTTGTTTATTTGACGTTGTTTTAGAGTTGTTGTTTATTTGACATTGTTGTTGTTATTTATTTGACGTTGTTGTGGGTGACATTGTTGTTGTTGTTTATTTGACGTTGTTGTTGTTGTTTATTTGACGTAGTTGTTGTTGTTGACGTTGTTGTTGTTGTTGTTGTTGTTTATTTGACGTTTTTGTTGTTGTTGATGTTGTTGATGTATATTTGACGTTGTTGTAGTTGTTATTGTTGTTGTTGTTTATTTGACATTGTTGTTGTTGTTGTTTATTTGACGTTGTTGTTGTTGTTTATTTGACGTTGTTGTTGTTGTTGTTTATTTGACGTTGTTGTTGTTGACGGTGTTGTTGTTGTTGTTGTTGTTTATTTGACATTTTTGTTATTGTTGTTGTTGTTGACGTTGTTGTTGTTTATTTGACGTTGTTGTTGTTGTTCTTTATTTGACGTTGTTATTGTTTATTTGACGTTGTTGTTGTTGTTTATTTAACGTTGTTTTTGTTGACATTGTTGTTGTTGTTATTATTTATTTGACGTTGTTGTTGTTGTTTATTTGACGTAGTTGTTGTTGTTGACGTTGTTGTTGTTGTTGTTGTTGTTTATTTGACGTTTTTGTTGTTGATGTTGTTGTTGTTGTTGTTGTTTATTTGACATTGTTGTTGTTGTTGTTGTTGTTGTTGTTGTTTATTTGACATTGTTGTTGTTGACAGTGTTGTTAATGTTATTTATTTGACGTTGTTGTTGTTGTTGTTGTTGTTGTTTATTTGACGTTGTTGTTGTTGACGTTGTTGTTGTTGTTGTTGTTTATTTGACGTTGTTGTTGTTGTTGACATAGTTGTTGTTGTTGTTGTTGTTTATTTGACGTTGTTGTTGTTGTTTATTTGACATTGTTGTTGTTGTTGTTGTTATTGTTTATTTTACGTTGTTGTTGTTGTTGTTGTTTTTGTTGTTGACGTTGTTGTTGTTGTTGTTGTTTATTTGATGTTGTTGTTGTTGTTGACGTTGTTGTTGTTGTTGACGTTGTTGTTGTTGTTGTGTGTTGTTATTGTTTATTTGACGTTGTTGTTGTTGTTGACGTTGTTGTTGTTGTTGTTTATTTGACGTTGTTGTTGTTGTTGTTGATTACTTGACGTTGTTGTTGTTGTTGTTTATTTGACGTTATTGTTGTTGTTGACATAGTTGTTGTTGTTGTTTATTTGACGTTGTTGTTGTTGTTGTTGTTTATTTGACGTTGTTGTTGTTGTTGTTGTTGTTTACTTGACGGTGTTGTTGTTGTTGTTTATTTGACGTTGTTGTTGTTGTTGACATAGTTGTTGTTGTTGTTTATTTGACGTTGTTGTTGTTGTTTATTTGACATTGTTGTTGTTGTTGACAATGTTGTTGTTGTTGTTGACAATGTTGTTGTTGTTGTTTATTTGACATTGTTGTTGTTGTTGTTGACGTTGTTGTTGTTGTTTATTTGACATTGTTGTTGTTGTTGTTTATTTGACGTTGTTGTTGTTTATTTGACGTTGTTGTTGTTGTTTATTTGACGTTTTTGTTGACGTTGTTGTTGTTGTTGTTGTTGTTATTGTTTATTTGACGTTGTTGTTGTTGTTGTTTATTTGACGTAGTTGTTGTTGTTGATGTTGTTGTTGTTGTTGTTTATTTGACGTTTTTGTTGTTGATGTTGTTGTTGTTTTCGTTGTTGTTTATTTGACGTTGTTGTAGTTGTTTAATTGACGTTGTTGTTGTTGTTGTTTATTTGACATTGTTGTTGTTGTTGTTGTTGTTATTGCTGTTGTTGTTGTTTATTTGACGTTGTTGTTGTTGTTGTTGTTGTTTATTTGACGTTGTTGTTGTTGTTGACGTTGTTGTTGTTGTTTATTTGACGTTGTTGTTGTTGTTGTTTATTTGACATTGTTGTTGTTGTTGTTATTTTTTATTTGACGTTGTTGTTGTTGTTTTTTTTGGCATTGTTGTTGTTGTTGTTGACGTTGTTGTTGTTGTTGTTTATTTGACGTTGTTGTTATTGATGTTGTTTTTGTTGTTGTTTATTTGACGTTGTTGTTGTTGTTGTTGTTTATTTGACGTTGTTGTTGTTGTTGTTTATTTGACGTTGTTGTTGTTGTTTATTTGACGTTGTTGTTGTTGTTGTTGTTTATTTGACATTGTTGTTGTTAACGGTGTTGTTGTTGTTGTTTATTTGACGTTGTTGTTGTTGTTGTTGTTTATTTGACGTTGTTGTTGTTGACGTTGTTGTTGTTGTTGTTTGTTTGACGTTGTTGTTGTTGACATAGTTGTTATTGTTGTTGTTTATTTGACGTTGTTGTTGTTGTTGTTGACGTTGTTGTTGGGGTTGTTGTTTATTTGACGTTGTTGTTGTAGTTGACATAGTTGTTGTTGTTGTTGTTGTTTATTTGACGTTGTTGTTGTTGTTGTTGTTGACGTTGTTGTTGTTGTTGTTGTTGTTTATTTGACGTTGTTGTTGTTTATTTGACATTGTTGTTGTTGTTGACGTTGTTGTTGTTGTTTATTTGACATTTGTATTGTTGTTGTTGTTGACGTTGTTGTTGTTGTTGTTTATTTGACTTTGTTGTTGTTGTTGTTTATTTGACGTTGTTGTTGTTGTTGTTGACTTAGTTGTTGTTGTTGTTTATTTGACGTTGTTGTTGTTGTTGACGTTGTTGTTTATTTGACGTTGTTGTTGTTTTTTATTTGACGTTGTTGTTGTTGTTGACGTTGTTGTTGTTGTTTATTTGACGTTGTTGTTGTTATTTATTTGACATTGTTGTTGTTGTTGACGTTGACGTTGTTGTTGTTGTTGTTGTTGTTGTTGTTGTTGTTTATTTGACATTGTTGTTGTTGTTGTTGACGTTGTTGTTGTTGTTGTTGTTGTTGTTGTTTATTTGACGTTGTTTTAGAGTTGTTGTTTATTTGACATTGTTGTTGTTATTTATTTGACGTTGTTGTGGGTGACATTGTTGTTGTTGTTTATTTCACGTTGTTGTTGTTGTTTATTTGACGTAGTTGTTGTTGTTGACGTTGTTGTTGTTGTTGTTGTTTATTTGACGTTTTTGTTGTTGTTGATGTTGTTGATGTATATTTGACGTTGTTGTAGTTGTTATTGTTGTTGTTGTTTATTTGACATTGTTGTTGTTGTTGTTTATTTGACGTTGTTGTTGTTGTTTATTTGACGTTGTTGTTGTTGTTGTTTATTTGACGTTGTTGTTGTTGACGGTGTTGTTGTTGTTGTTGTTGTTTATTTGACATTTTTGTTATTGTTGTTGTTGTTGACGTTGTTGTTGTTTATTTGACGTTGTTGTTGTTGTTCTTTATTTGACGTTGTTATTGTTTATTTGACGTTGTTGTTGTTGTTTATTTAACATTGTTTTTGTTGACATTGTTGTTGTTGTTATTATTTATTTGACGTTGTTGTTGTTGTTTATTTGACGTAGTTGTTGTTGTTGACTATGTTGTTGTTGTTGTTGTTTATTTGACGTTTTTGTTGTTGATGTTGTTGTTGTTGTTGTTGTTTATTTGACATTGTTGTTGTTGTTGTTGTTGTTGTTGTTTATTTGACGTTGTTGTTGTTGACAGTGTTGTTAATGTTATTTATTTGACGTTGTTGTTGTTGTTGTTGTTGTTGTTGTTTATTTGACGTTGTTGTTGTTGACGTTGTTGTTGTTGTTGTTTATTTGACGTTGTTGTTGTTGTTGACATAGTTGTTGTTGTTGTTGTTGTTTATTTGACGTTTTTGTTGTTGTTGAAGTTGTTGTTGTTTTCGTTGTTGTTTATTTGACGTTGTTGTAGTTGTTTAATTGACGTTGTTGTTGTTGTTGTTGTTTATTTAACGTTGTTGTTGTTGTTGTTATTGTTGTTGTTGTTGTTGTTTATTTGATGTTGTTGTTGTTGTTCTTTATTTGACGTTGTTGTCGTTGTTGTTGTTTATTTGACGTTGTTGTTGTTGACGTTGTTGTTGTTGTTTATTTGACATTATTGTTGTTGTTGTTATTGTTCATTTGATGTTGTTGTTGTTGTTGTTGTTTATTTGGCGTTGTTGTTGTTGTATTTGACGTTGTTGTTGTTTATTTGACGTTGTTGTTGTTGTTGTTTATTTGACATTGTTGTTGTTGTTGTTTATTTGACATTGTTGTTATTGACAGTGTTATTGTTGTTTATTTGACGTTGTTGTTGTTGTTTAATTGACGTTGTTGTTGTTGTTGTTTATTTGACGTTGTTGTTGTTGTTGTTGTTTTTGTTGTTGACGTTGTTGTTGTTGTTGTTGTTTATTTGACGTTGTTGTTGTTGTTGACGTTGTTGTTGTTGTTGTTGTTATTGTTTATTTGACGTTGTTGTTGTTGTTGACGTTGTTGTTGTTGTTTATTTGACGTTGTTGTTGTTGTTGTTGTTGATTACTTGACGTTGTTGTTGTTGTTGTTGTTTATTTGACGTTATTGTTGTTGTTGACATAGTTGTTGTTGTTGTTTATTTGACATTGTTGTTGTTGTTGTTGTTTATTTGACATTGTTGTTGTTGTTGACGGTGTTGTTGTTGTTGTTGTTTATTTGACATTGTTGTTGTTGTTGTTGTTTATTTGACGTTGTTGTTGTTGTTGTTTACTTGACGTTGTTGTTGTTGTTGTTTATTTGACGTTGTTGTTGTTGTTTATTTGACATTGTTGTTGTTGTTGACGATGTTGTTGTTGTAGTTTATTTGACATTGTTGTTGTTGTTGTTGACGTTGTTGTTGTTGTTTATTTGACATTGTTGTTGTTGTTGTTTATTTGACGTTGTTGTTGTTTATTTGACGTTGTTGTTGTTGTTTATTTGACGTTTTTGTTGACGTTGTTGTTGTTGTTGTTATTGTTTATTTGACGTTGTTGTTGTTGTTTATTTGACGTAGTTGTTGTTGTTGATGTTGTTGTTGTTGTTTATTTGACGTTTTTGTTGTTGATGTTGTTGTTGTTTTCGTTGTTGTTTATTTGACGTTGTTGTAGTTGTTTAATTGACGTTGTTGTTGTTGTTGTTGTTGTTTATTTGACGTTGTTGTTGTTGTTGTTGTTATTGTTGTTGTTGTTTATTTGACGTTGTTGTTGTTGTTTATTTGACGCTGTTGTTGTTGTTGTTGTTTATTTGACGTTGTTGTTGTTGTTGACGTTGTTGTTGTTGTTTATTTGACGTTGTTGTTGTTGTTGTTTATTTGACATTGTTGTTGTTGTTGTTATTTTTTATTTGACGTTGTTGTTGTTGTTTTTTTTGGCATTGTTGTTGTTGTTGTTGACGTTGTTGTTGTTGTTGTTTATTTGACGTTGTTGTTATTGATGTTGTTTTTGTTGTTGTTTATTTGACGTTTTTGTTGTTGTTGTTGTTTATTTGACGTTGTTGTTGTTGTTTATTTGACGTTGTTGTTGTTGTTTATTTGACGTTGTTGTTGTTGTTGTTGTTTATTTGACATTGTTGTGGTTAACGGTGTTGTTGTTGTTGTTTATTTGACGTTGTTGTTGTTGACGTTGTTATTGTTGTTGTTGTTTATTTGACATTGTTGTTGTTGTTGTTGTTGTTGTTGTTTATTTGACGTTGTTGTTGTTGACGGTGTTGTTAATGTTATTTATTTGACGTTGTTGTTGTTGTTGTTGTTGTTGTTGTTGTTGTTGTTTATTTGACGTTGTTGTTGTTGACGTTGTTGTTGTTGTTGTTGTTGTTTATTTGACGTTGTTGTTGTTGTTGACATAGTTGTTGTTGTTGTTGTTTATTTGACGTTTTTGTTGTTGTTGAAGTTGTTGTTGTTGAAGTTGTTGTTTATTTGACGTTGTTGTAGTTGTTTAATTGACGTTGTTGTTGTTGTTGTTGTTTATTTAACGTTGTTGTTGTTGTTGTTATTGTTGTTGTTGTTGTTTATTTGACGTTGTTGTTGTTGTTCTTTATTTGACGTTGTTGTCGTTGTTGTTGTTTATTTGACGTTGTTGTTGTTGACGTTGTTGTTGTTGTTTATTTGACATTGTTGTTGTTGTTGTTATTGTTAATTTGACGTTGTTGTTGTTGTTGTTTATTTGGCGTTGTTGTTGTTGTATTTGACGTTGTTGTTGTTTATTTGACGTTGTTGTTGTTGTTGTTGTTGTTTATTTGACATTGTTGTTGTTGTTGTTTATTTGACATTGTTGTTATTGACGGTGTTGTTGTTGTTTATTTGACGTTGTTGTTGTTGTTGTTTATTTGACGTTGTTGTTGTTGTTTATTAGACATTGTTGTTGTTGTTAACATAGTTGTTGTTGTTGTTGTTTATTTGACGTTGTTGTTGTTGTTGACGTTGTTGTTGTTGTTGACGTTGTTGTTGTTGTTGTTTATTTGCCGTTGTTGTTGTTGTTGACATAGTTGTTGTTGTTGTTGTTTATTTGACGTTGTTGCTGTTGTTGTTGTTGTTGTTGACGTTGTTGTTGTTGTTGTTTATTTGACGTTGTTGTTGTTGTTTATTTGATATTGTTGTTTTGTTGATGCTGTTGTTGTTGTTGTTGTTTATTTGACATTGTTATTGTTGTTGTTGACGTTGTTGTTGTTGCTTATTTGACTTTGTTGTTTTTGTTGTTGTTGTTTATTTGACGTTGTTGTTGTTGTTGACTTAGTTGTTGTTGTTGTTTATTTGACGTTGTTGTTGTTGTTATTGTTGACGGTGTTGTTAATTTGACGTTGTTGTTGTTGTTTATTTGACGTTGTTGTTGTTGTTGACGTTGTTGTTGTTGTTTATTTGACGTTGTTGTTGTTATTTATTTGACATTGTTGTTGTTGTTGACGTTGTTGTTGTTGTTGTTGTTTATTTGACATTGTTGTTGTTGTTGTTGACGTTGTTGTTGTTGTTGTTGTTGTTGATGTTTATTTGACATTGTTTTAGTATTGTTGTTTATTTGACATTGTTGTTGTTATTTATTTGACGTTGTTGTGGGTGACATTGTTGTTGTTGTTGTTTATTTGACGTTGTTGTTGTTGTTGTTTATTTGACGTAGTTGTTGTTGTTGACGTTGTTGTTGTTGTTGTTGTTTATTTGACGTTTTTGTTGTTGTTGATGTTGTTGTTGTTGTATATTTGACGTTGTTGTAGTTGTTATTGTTGTTGTTGTTTATTTGACATTATTGTTGTTGTTGTTTATTTGACGTTGTTGTTGTTGTTTATTTGACGTTGTTGTTGTTGTTTATTTGACGTTGTTGTTGTTCACGGTGTTGTTGTTGTTGTTGTTTATTTGACATTGTTGTTGTTCTTGTTATTGACGTTGTTGTTGTTTATTTGACGTTGTTGTTGTTGTTCTTTATTTGACGTTGTTATTGTTTATTTGACGTTGTTGTTGTTGTTTATTTAACGTTGTTGTTGTTGACATTGTTGTTGTTGTTATTGTTTATTTGACATTGTTGTTGTTGTTGTTTATTTGACGTTTTTGTTGTTGTTGATGTTGTTGTTGTTGTTGTTGTTGTTTATTTGACATTATTGTTGTTGTTGTTGTTGTTTATTTGACGTTGTTGTTGTTGACGGCGTTGTTGTTGTTATTTATTTGACGTTGTTGTTGTTGTTTATTTGATGTTGTTGTTGTTGACGTTGTTGTTGTTGTTGTTTATTTGACGTTGTTGTTGTTGTTGACATAGTTGTTGTTGTTGTTTATTTGACGTTTTTGTTGTTGTTGATGTTGTTGTTGTTTTCGTTGTTGTTTATTTGACGTTGTTGTAGTTGTTTAATTGACGTTGTTGTTGTTGTTGTTGTTGTTGTTTATTTGACGTTGTTGTTGTTGTTGTTGTTGTTATTGTTGTTGTTGTTGTTTATTTGACGTTGTTGTTGTTGTTTATTTGACATTGTTGTTGTTGTTGAC
This sequence comes from Vicia faba, assembly GCA_948472305.1. Lineage (NCBI taxonomy): Eukaryota > Viridiplantae > Streptophyta > Magnoliopsida > Fabales > Fabaceae > Vicia > Vicia faba. The sequence goes on along the minus strand of OX451739.1, from coordinate 388,659,486 downwards.
GGTGTTGTTGTTGTTGTTGATTTGACATTGTTGTTGTTGTTGTTGACGTTGTTGTTGTTGTTTATTTGACATTGTTATTGTTGTTGTTTATTTGACGTTGTTGTTGTTTATTTGACGTTGTTGTTGTTGTTTATTTAACGTTTTTGTTGACGTTGTTGTTGTTGTTATTGTTTATTTGACGTTGTTGTTGTTGTTTATTTGACGTAGTTGTTGTTGTTGATGTTGTTGTTGTTTATTTGACGTTTTTGTTGTTGATGTTGTTGTTGTTTTCGTTGTTGTTTATTTGACGTTGTTGTAGTTGTTTAATTGACGTTGTTGTTGTTGTTGTTGTTTATTTGACATTGTTGTTGTTGTTGACGTTGTTGTTGTTGTTGTTTATTTGACATTGTTGTTGTTGTTGTTGACGTTGTTGTTGTTTATTTGACTTTGTTGTTGTTGTTATTTATTTGACGTTGTTGTTGTTGTTGTTGACTTAGTTGTTGTTGTTGTTTATTTGACGTTGTTGTTGTTGTTGACGTTGTTGTTTATTTAGCGTTGTTGTTGTTGTTTATTTGACGTTGTTGTTGTTGTTGACGTTGTTGTGTTGTTTATTTGACGTTGTTGTTATTTATTTGACATTGTTGTTGTTGTTTACGTTGTTGTTGTTGTTGTTGTTGCTTATTTGACGTTGTTGTTGTTTATTTGACATTGTTGTTGTTGTTGACGTTGTTGTTGTTGTTGTTGTTGTTTATTTGACGTTATTTTAGTATTGTTGTTTATTTAACATTGTTGTTGTTATTTATTTGACGTTGTTGTGGGTGACATTGTTGTTGTTGTTTATTTGACGTTTTTGTTGTTGTTTATTTGACGTAGTTGTTGTTGTTGACGTTGTTGTTGTTGTTGTTTATTTGACGTTTTTGTTGTCGTTGATGTTGTTGTTGTATATTTGACGTTTTTGTAGTTGTTATTGTTGTTGTTTATTTGACATTGTTGTTGTTGTTGTTGTTGTTTATTTGACGTTGTTGTTGTTGTTTATTTGACGTTGTTGTTGTTGTTGTTTATTTGACGTTGTTATTGTTTATTTGACGTTGTTGTTGTTTTTTATTTAACGTTGTTGTTGACATTGTTGTTGTTGTTATTGTTTATTTGACGTTGTTGTTGTTGTTTATTTGACGTAGTTCTTGTTGTTGACGTTGTTGTTGTTGTTTATTTGACATTTTTGTTGTTGATGTTGTTGTTGTTGTTGTTGTTTATTTGACATTGTTGTTGTTGTTGTTGTTGTTTATTTGACGTTGTTGTTGTTGACGGTGTTGTTGTTGTTATTTATTTGACGTTGTTGTTGTTGTTGTTGTTGTTTATTTGACGTTGTTGTTGTTGACGTTGTTGTTGTTGTTTATTTGACGTTGTTGTTGTTGTTGACATAGTTGTTGTTGTTGTTGTTGTTTATTTGACGTTTTTGTTGTTGTTGATGTTGTTGTTTTCTTCGTTGTTGTTTATTTGACGTTGTTGTAGTTGTTTAATTGACGTTGTTGTTGTTGTTGTTTATTTAACGTTGTTGTTGTTGTTGTTATTGTTGTTGTTGTTGTTTATTTGACGTTGTTGTTGTTGTTCTTTATTTGACGTTGTTGTCGTTGTTGTTGTTTATTTGACGTTGTTGTTGTTGACGTTGTTGTTGTTGTTTATTTGACATTGTTGTTGTTGTTGTTATTGTTAATTTGACGTTTTTGTTGTTGTTGTTTATTTGGCGTTGTTGTTTATTTGACGTTGTTGTTGTTGTTGACGTGGTTTTTTTGTTGTTTATTTGACGTTGTTGTTGTTGTTGTTTATTTGACGTTGTTGTTGTTGTTTATTTGACGTTGTTGTTGTTGTTGTTTATTTGACATCGTTGTTGTTGTTGTTTATTTGACATTGTTGTTATTGACGGTGTTGTTGTTGTTTATTTGACGCTGTTGTTGTTGTTGTTTATTTGACGTTGTTGTTGTTGTTGTTTATTAGACATTGTTGTTGTTGTTAACATAGTTGTTGTTGTTGTTGTTTATTTGACGTTGTTGTTGTTGTTGACGTTGTTGTTGTTGTTGACGTTGTTGTTGTTGTTGTTGTTTATTTGTCGTTGTTGTTGTTGTTGACATAGTTGTTGTTGTTGTTGCTTATTTGACGTTGTTGTTGTTTTTGACGTTGTTGTTGTTGTTGTTGTTTATTTGACGTTGTTGTTGTTTATTTGACATTGTTGTTTTTGTTGACGTTGTTGTTGTTGTTGTTTATTTGACATTGTTATTGTTGTTGTTGACGTTGTTGTTGTTGTTTATTTGACTTTGTTGTTGTTGTTGTTGTTATTGTTGTTTATTTGACGTTGTTGTTGTTGTTGACTTAGTTGTTGTTGTTGTTTATTTGACGTTGTTGCTGTTGTTGTTGTTGTTGTTGACGTTGTTGTTGTTGTTGTTTATTTGACGTTGTTGTTGTTGTTGTTTATTTGATATTGTTGTTTTCTTGATGCTGTTGTTGTTGTTGTTGTTTATTTGACATTGTTATTGTTGTTGTTGACGTTGTTGTTGTTGTTTATTTGACTTTTTTGTTTTTGTTGTTGTTGTTTATTTGACGTTGTTGTTGTTGTTGACTTAGTTGTTGTTGTTGTTTATTTGACGTTGTTGTTGTTGTTATTATTGACGGTGTTGTTAATTTGACGTTGTTGTTGTTGTTTATTTGACGTTGTTGTTGTTGTTGACGTTGTTGTTGTTGTTTATTTGACGTTGTTGTTGTTATTTATTTGACATTGTTGTTGTTGTTGACGTTGTTGTTGTTGTTGTTGTTTATTTGACATTGTTGTTGTTGTTGTTGTTGACGTTGTTGTTGTTGTTGTGGTTGTTGATGTTTATTTGACATTGTTTTAGTATTGTTGTTTATTTGACATTGTTGTTGTTATTTATTTGACGTTGTTATGGGTGACATTGTTGTTGTTGTTGTTTATTTGACGTTGTTGTTGTTGTTGTTTATTTGACGTAGTTGTTGTTGTTGACGTTGTTGTTGTTGTTGTTGTTTATTTGACGTTTTTGTTGTTGTTGATGTTGTTGTTGTTGTTGTATATTTGACGTTGTTGTAGTTGTTATTGTTGTTGTTGTTTATTTGACATTATTGTTGTTGTTGTTTATTTGACGTTGTTGTTGTTGTTTATTTGACGTTGTTGTTGTTGTTTATTTGACGTTGTTGTTGTTCACGGTGTTGTTGTTGTTGTTGTTTATTTGACATTGTTGTTGTTCTTGTTATTGACGTTGTTGTTGTTTATTTGACGTTGTTGTTGTTGTTCTTTATTTGACGTTGTTATTGTTTATTTGACGTTGTTGTTGTTGTTTATTTAACGTTGTTGTTGTTGACATTGTTGTTGTTGTTATTGTTTATTTGACATTGTTGTTGTTGTTGTTGTTTATTTGACGTTTTTGTTGTTGTTGATGTTGTTGTTGTTGTTGTTGTTTATTTGACATTATTGTTGTTGTTGTTGTTGTTTATTTGACGTTGTTGTTGTTGACGGCGTTGTTGTTGTTATTTATTTGACGTTGTTGTTGTTGTTGTTTATTTCATGTTGTTGTTGTTGACGTTGTTGTTGTTGTTGTTTATTTGACGTTGTTGTTGTTGTTGACATAGTTGTTGTTGTTGTTGTTTATTTGACGTTTTTGTTGTTGTTGATGTTGTTGTTGTTTTCGTTGTTGTTTATTTGACGTTGTTGTAGTTGTTTAATTGACGTTGTTGTTGTTGTTGTTGTTTATTTGACGTTGTTGTTGTTGTTGTTGTTATTGTTGTTGTTGTTGTTTATTTGACGTTGTTGTTGTTGTTTATTTGACATTGTTGTTGTTGTTGACGGTGTTGTTGTTGTTGTTGATTTGACATTGTTGTTGTTGTTGTTGACGTTGCTGTTGTTGTTTATTTGACATTGTTATTGTTGTTGTTTATTTGACGTTGTTGTTGTTTATTTGACGTTGTTGTTGTTGTTTATTTGACGTTTTTGTTGTTGTTGATGTTGTTGTTGTTGTTGTTATTGTTTATTTGACGTTGTTGTTGTTGTTTATTTGACGTAGTTGTAGTTGTTGATGTTGTTGTTGTTTATTTGACGTTTTTGTTGTTGATGTTGTTGTTGTTTTCGTTGTTGTTTATTTGACGTTGTTGTAGTTGTTTAATTGACGTTGTTGTTGTTGTTGTTTATTTGACATTGTTGTTGTTGTTGACGTTGTTGTTGTTGTTGTTTATTTGACATTGTTGTTGTTGTTGTTGACGTTGTTGTTGTTTATTTGACTTTGTTGTTGTTGTTGTTTATTTGACGTTGTTGTTGTTGTTTTTGACTTAGTTGTTGTTGTTGTTTATTTGACGTTGTTGTTGTTGTTGACGTTGTTGTTTATTTGGCGTTGTTGTTGTTGTTTACTTGACGTTGTTGTTGTTGTTGACGTTGTTGTGTTGTTTATTTGACGTTGTTGTTGTTATTTATTTGACATTGTTGTTGTTGTTTACGTTGTTGTTGTTGTTGTTGTTTATTTGACGTTGTTGTTGTTTATTTGACATTGTTGTTGTTGTTGACGTTGTTGTTGTTATTGTTGTTGTTTATTTGACGTTATTTTAGTATTGTTGTTTATTTGACATTGTTGTTGTTATTTATTTGACGTTGTTGTGGGTGACATTGTTGTTGTTGTTTATTTAACGTTGTTGTTGTTGTTTATTTGACGTTGTTGTTGTTGTTTATTTGACGTAGTTGTTGTTGTTGACGTTGTTGTTGTTGTTGTTTATTTGACGTTTTTGTTGTTGTTGATGTTGTTGTTGTATATTTGACGTTGTTGTAGTTGTTATTGTTGTTGTTTATTTGACATTGTTGTTGTTGTTGTTGTTGTTTATTTGACGTTGTTGTTGTTGTTTATTTGACGTTGTTGTTGTTGTTGTTTATTTGACATTGTTGTTGTTGACGGTGTTGTTGTTGTTGTTGTTTATTTGACATTGTTGTTGTTGTTGTTGTTGACGTTGTTGTTGTTTATTTGACGTTGTTGTTGTTGTTCTTTATTTGACGTTGTTATTGTTTATTTGACGTTGTTGTTGTTGTTTATTTAACGTTGTTGTTGACATTGTTGTTGTTGTTATTGTTTATTTGACGTTGTTGTTGTTGTTTATTTGACGTAGTTCTTGTTGTTGACGTTGTTGTTGTTGTTGTTTATTTGACATTTTTGTTGTTGATGTTGTTGTTGTTGTTGTTGTTTATTTGACATTGTTGTTGTTGTTGTTGTTTATTTGACGTTGTTGTTGTTGACTGTGTTGTTGTTGTTATTTATTTGACGTTGTTGTTATTGTTGTTGTTGTTTATTTGACGTTGTTGTTGTTGACGTTGTTGTTGTTGTTTATTTGACGTTGTTGTTGTTGTTGACATAGTTGTTGTTGTTGTTGTTGTTTATTTGACGTTTTTGTTGTTGTTGATGTTGTTGTTTTCTTCGTTGTTGTTTATTTGACGTTGTTGTAGTTGTTTAATTGACGTTGTTGTTGTTGTTGTTTATTTAACGTTGTTGTTGTTGTTGTTATTGTTGTTGTTGTTGTTTATTTGACGTTGTTGTTGTTGTTCTTTATTTGACGTTGTTGTCGTTGTTGTTATTTATTTGACGTTGTTGTTGTTGACGTTGTTGTTGTTGTTGTTTATTTGACATTGTTGTTGTTGTTGTTATTGTTAATTTGACGTTTTTGTTGTTGTTGTTTATTTGGCGTTGTTGTTTATTTGACGTTGTTGTTGTTGACGTGGTTTTTTTGTTGTTTATTTGACGTTGTTGTTGTTGTTGTTTATTTGACGTTGTTGTTGTTGTTTATTTGACGTTGTTGTTGTTGTTGTTGTTTATTTGACATCGTTGTTGTTGTTGTTTATTTGACATTGTTGTTATTGACGGTGTTGTTGTTGTTTATTTGACGCTGTTGTTGTTGTTGTTTATTTGACGTTGTTGTTGTTGTTGTTTATTAGACATTGTTGTTGTTGTTGTTGTTAACATAGTTGTTGTTGTTGTTGTTTATTTGACGTTGTTGTTGTTGTTGACGTTGTTGTTGTTGTTGTTGTTTATTTGTCGTTGTTGTTGTTGTTGACATAGTTGTTGTTGTTGTCGTTTATTTGACGTTGTTGTTGTTTTTGACGTTGTTGTTGTTGTTGTTGTTTATTTGACGTTGTTGTTGTTTATTTGACATTGTTGTTTTTGTTGACGTTGTTGTTGTTGTTGTTTATTTGACATTGTTATTGTTGTTGTTGACGTTGTTGTTGTTGTTTATTTGACTTTGTTGTTGTTGTTGTTGTTGTTATTGTTGTTTATTTGACGTTGTTGTTGTTGTTGACTTAGTTGTTGTTGTTGTTTATTTAACGTTGTTGTTATTGTTGTTTATTTGACATTGTTGTTGTTGTTGTTGTTGACGTTGTTGTTGTTTATTTGACGTTGTTGTTGTTGTTGTTCTTTATTTGACGTTGTTATTGTTTATTTGACGTTGTTATTGTTGTTTATTTAACGTTGTTGTTGACATTGTTGTTGTTGTTATTGTTTATTTGACGTTGTTGTTGTTGTTTATTTGACGTAGTTCTTGTTGTTGACGTTGTTGTTGTTGTTGTTTATTTGACGTTTTTGTTGTTGATGTTGTTGTTGTTGTTGTTTATTTGACATTGTTGTTGTTGTTGTTGTTGTTGTTTATTTGACGTTGTTGTTGTTGACGGTGTTGTTGTTGTTATTTATTTGACGTTGTTGTTGTTGTTGTTTATTTGACGTTGTTGTTGTTGATGTTGTTGTTGTTTTCATTGTTGTTTATTTGACGTTGTTGTAGTTGTTTAATTGACGTTGTTGTTGTTGTTGTTGTTGTTGTTTATTTAACGTTGTTGTTGTTGTTATTGTTGTTGTTGTTGTTTATTTGACGTTGTTGTTGTTGTCCTTTATTTGACGTTGTTGTCGTTGTTGTTGTTTATTTGACGTTGTTGTTGTTGACGTTATTGTTGTTGTTGTTTATTTGACATTGTTGTTGTTGTTGTTATTGTTAATTTGATGTTGTTGTTGTTGTTGTTTATTTGGCATTGTTGTTGTTGTATTTGACGTTGTTGTTGTTTATTTGACGTTGTTGTTGTTGTTGACGTGGTTTTTTTGTTGTTTATTTGACGTTGTTGTTGTTGTTGTTTATTTGACGTTGTTGTTGTTGTTGTTTATTTGACGTTGTTGTTGTTGTTGTTTACTTAGTTGTTGTTGTTGTTTATTTGACGTTGTTGTTGTTGTTGACGTTGTTGTTTATTTGGCGTTGTTGTTGTTGTTTACTTGACGTTGTTGTTGTTGTTGACGTTGTTGTGTTGTTTATTTGACGTTGTTGTTGTTATTTATTTGACATTGTTGTTGTTGTTTACGTTGTTGTTGTTGTTGTTGTTGTTTATTTGACGTTGTTGTTGTTTATTTGACATTGTTGTTGTTGTTGACGTTGTTGTTGTTGTTGTTGTTGTTGTTTATTTGACGTTATTTTAGTATTGTTGTTTATTTGACATTGTTGTTGTTATTTATTTGACGTTGTTATGGGTGACATTGTTGTTGTTGTTTATTTGACGTTGTTGTTGTTGTTTATTTGACGTTGTTGTTGTTGTTTATTTGACGTAGTTGTTGTTATTGACGTTGTTGTTGTTGTTGTTTATTTGACGTTTTTGTTGTTGTTGATGTTGTTGTTGTATATTTGACGTTGTTGTAGTTGTTATTGTTGTTGTTTATTTGACATTGTTGTTGTTGTTGTTGTTTATTTGACGTTGTTGTTGTTGTTTATTTGACGTTGTTGTTGTTGTTGTTTATTTGACATTGTTGTTGTTGACGGTGTTGTTGTTGTTGTTGTTTATTTGACATTGTTGTTGTTGTTGTTGTTGACGTTGTTGTTGTTTATTTGACGTTGTTGTTGTTGTTCTTTATTTGACGTTGTTATTGTTTATTTGACGTTGTTGTTGTTGTTTATTTAACGTTGTTGTTGACATTGTTGTTGTTGTTATTGTTTATTTGACGTTGTTGTTGTTGTTTATTTGACGTAGTTCTTATTGTTGACGTTGTTGTTGTTGTTTATTTGACATTTTTGTTGTTGATGTTGTTGTTGTTGTTGTTGTTTATTTGACATTTTTGTTGTTGTTGTTGTTGTTTATTTGACGTTGTTGTTGTTGACGTTGTTGTTGTTGTTATTTATTTGACGTTGTTGTTATTGTTGTTGTTGTTTATTTGACGTTGTTGTTGTTGACGTTGTTGTTGTTGTTTATTTGACGTTGTTGTTGTTGTTGACATAGTTGTTGTTGTTGTTGTTGTTTATTTGACGTTTTTGTTGTTGTTGATGTTGTTGTTTTCTTCGTTGTTGTTTATTTGACGTTGTTGTAGTTGTTTAATTGACGTTGTTGTTGTTGTTGTTTATTTAACGTTGTTGTTGTTGTTGTTATTGTTGTTGTTGTTGTTTATTTGACGTTGTTGTTGTTGTTCTTTATTTGACGTTGTTGTCGTTGTTGTTGTTTATTTGACGTTGTTGTTGTTGACGTTGTTGTTGTTGTTGTTTATTTGACATTGTTGTTGTTGTTGTTATTGTTAATTTGACGTTTTTGTTGTTGTTGTTGTTTATTTGGCGTTGTTGTTTATTTGACGTTGTTGTTGTTGTTGACGGGGTTTTTTTGTTGTTTATTTGACGTTGTTGTTGTTGTTGTTTATTTGACGTTGTTGTTGTTGTTTATTTGACGTTGTTGTTGTTGTTGTTTATTTGACATCGTTGTTGTTGTTGTTTATTTGACATTGTTGTTATTGACGGTGTTGTTGTTGTTTATTTGACGCTGTTGTTGTTGTTGTTTATTTGACGTTGTTGTTGTTGTTGTTTATTAGACATTGTTGTTGTTGTTGTTGTTAACATAGTTGTTGTTGTTGTTGTTTATTTGACGTTGTTGTTGTTGTTGACGTTGTTGTTGTTGTTGACGTTGTTGTTGTTGTTGTTGTTTATTTGTCGTTGTTGTTGTTGTTGACATAGTTGTTGTTGTTGTTTATTTGACGTTGTTGTTGTTTTTGACGTTGTTGTTGTTGTTGTTGTTTATTTGACGTTGTTGTTGTTTATTTGACATTGTTGTTTTTGTTGACGTTGTTGTTGTTGTTGTTTATTTGACATTGTTATTGTTGTTGTTGACGTTGTTGTTGTTGTTTATTTGACTTTGTTGTTGTTGTTGTTGTTATTGTTGTTTATTTGACGTTGTTGTTGTTGTTGACTTAGTTGTTGTTGTTGTTTATTTAACGTTGTTGTTATTGTTGTTTATTTGACATTGTTGTTGTTGTTGTTATTGACGTTGTTGTTGTTTATTTGACGTTGTTGTTGTTGTTGTTCTTTATTTGACGTTGTTATTGTTTATTTAACGTTGTTATTGTTGTTTATTTAACGTTGTTGTTGACATTGTTGTTGTTGTTATTGTTTATTTGACGTTGTTGTTGTTGTTTATTTGACGTAGTTCTTGTTGTTGACGTTGTTGTTGTTGTTGTTTATTTGACGTTTTTGTTGTTGATGTTGTTGTTGTTGTTGTTTATTTGACATTGTTGTTGTTGTTGTTGTTGTTTATTTGACGTTGTTGTTGTTGACGGTGTTGTTGTTGTTATTTATTTGACGTTGTTGTTGTTGTTGTTTATTTGACGTTGTTGTTGTTGATGTTGTTGTTGTTTTCGTTGTTGTTTATTTGACGTTGTTGTAGTTGTTTAATTGACGTTGTTGTTGTTGTTGTTGTTTATTTAACGTTGTTGTTGTTGTTATTGTTGTTGTTGTTGTTTATTTGACGTTGTAGTTGTTGTCCTTTATTTGACGTTGTTGTCGTTGTTGTTGTTTATTTGACGTTGTTGTTGTTGACGTTATTGTTGTTGTTGTTTATTTGACATTGTTGTTGTTGTTGTTATTGTTAATTTGATGTTGTTGTTGTTGTTGTTTATTTGGCATTGTTGTTGTTGTATTTGACGTTGTTGTTGTTTATTTGACGTTGTTGTTGTTGTTGACGTGGTTTTTTTGTTGTTTATTTGACGTTGTTGTTGTTGTTGTTTATTTGACGTTGTTGTTGTTGTTTATTTGACGTTGTTGTTGTTGTTGTTTATTTGACATCGTTGTTGTTGTTGTTTATTTGACATTGTTGTTATTGACGGTGTTGTTGTTGTTTATTTGACTTTGTTGTTGTTGTTGTTTATTTGACGTTGTTGTTGTTGTTGTTTATTAGACATTGTTGTTGTTGTTAACATAGTTGTTGTTGTTGTTGTTTATTTGACGTTGTTGTTGTTGTTGACGTTGTTGTTGTTGTTGTTGTTGACGTTGTTGTTGTTGTTGTTGTTTATTTGACGTTTTTGTTGTTGTTGATGTTGTTGTTGTTGTTGTATATTTGACGTTGTTGTAGTTGTTATTGTTGTTGTTGTTTATTTGACATTATTGTTGTTGTTGTTTATTTGACGTTGTTGTTGTTGTTTATTTGACGTTGTTGTTGTTCACGGTGTTGTTGTTGTTGTTGTTTATTTGACATTGTTGTTGTTCTTGTTATTGACGTTGTTGTTGTTTATTTGACGTTGTTGTTGTTGTTCTTTATTTGACGTTGTTATTGTTTATTTGACGTTGTTGTTGTTGTTTATTTAACGTTGTTGTTGTTGACATTGTTGTTGTTGTTATTGTTTATTTGACATTGTTGTTGTTGTTGTTGTTGTTTATTTGACGTTTTTGTTGTTGGTAATGTTGTTGTTGTTGTTGTTTATTTGACATTATTGTTGTTGTTGTTGTTGTTTATTTGACGTTGTTGTTGTTGTTGACGGCGTTGTTGTTGTTATTTATTTGACGTTGTTGTTGTTGTTGTTTATTTGATGTTGTTGTTGTTGACGTTGTTGTTGTTGTTGTTTATTTGACGTTGTTGTTGTTGTTGACATAGTTGTTGTTGTTGTTGTTTATTTGACGTTTTTGTTGTTGTTGATGTTGTTGTTGTTTTCGTTGTTGTTTATTTGACGTTGTTGTAGTTGTTTAATTGACGTTGTTGTTGTTGTTGTTTATTTGACGTTGTTGTTGTTGTTGTTGTTGTTATTGTTGTTGTTGTTGTTTATTTGACGTTGTTGTTGTTGTTTATTTGACATTGTTGTTGTTGTTGACGGTGTTGTTGTTGTTGTTAATTTGACATTGTTGTTGTTGTTGACGTTGCTGTTGTTGTTTATTTGACATTGTTGTTGTTGTTGTTTATTTGACGTTGTTGTTGTTTATTTGACGTTGTTGTTGTTGTTTATTTGACGTTTTTATTGACGTTGTTGTTGTTGTTATTGTTTATTTGACGTTGTTGTTGTTGTTTATTTGACGTAGTTGTTGTTGTTGATGTTGTTGTTGTTGTTTATTTGACGTTTTTGTTGTTGATGTTGTTGTTGTTTTCGTTGTTGTTTATTTGACGTTGTTGTAGTTGTTTAATTGACGTTGTTGTTGTTGTTGTTGTTTATTTGACGTTGTTGTTGTTGTTGTTGTTATTGTTGTTGTTGTTGTTTATTTGACGTTGTTGTTGTTGTTTATTTGACGCTGTTGTTGTTGTTGTTGTTTATTTGACGTTGTTGTTGTTGTTGATGTTGTTGTTGTTGTTTATTTGACGTTGTTGTTGTTGTTTATTTGACATTGTTGTTGTTGTTGTTATTGTTTATTTGACGTTGTTGTTGTTGTTTTTTTTGGCATTGTTGTTGTTGTTGTTGACGTTGTTGTTGTTGTTGTTTATTTGACGTTGTTATTATTGATGTTGTTTTTGTTGTTGTTTATTTGACGTTGTTGTTGTTATTGTTGTTTATTTGACGTTGTTGTTGTTGTTGTTGTTTATTTGACGTTGTTGTTGTTGTTGTTGTTTATTTGACGTTGTTGTTGTTGTTGTTTAATTGACATTGTTGTTGTTAACGGTGTTGTTGTTGTTTTTTATTTGACGTTGTTGTTGTTGTTGTTTATTTGACGTTGTTGTTGTTGACGTTGTTGTTGTTGTTGTTGTTTATTTGACGTTGTTGTTGTTGACATAGTTGTTATTATTGTTGTTTATTTGACGTTGTTGTTGTTGTTGTTGACGTTGTTGTTGTTGTTGTTGTTTATTTGACGTTGTTGTTGTAGTTGACATAGTTGTTGTTGTTGTTGTTTATTTGACGTTGTTGTTGTTGTTGACGTTGTTGTTGTTGTTGTTTATTTGACGTTGTTGTTGTTGTTTATTTGACATTGTTGTTGTTGTTGACGTTGTTGTTGTTGTTGTTTATTTAACATTGTTGTTGTTGTTGTTGACGTTGTTGTTGTTTATTTGACTTTGTTGTTGTTGTTGTTTATTTGACGTTGTTGTTGTTGTTGTTGACTTAGTTGTTGTTGTTGTTTATTTGACGTTGTTGTTGTTGTTGACGTTGTTGTTTATTTGACGTTGTTGTTGTTGTTTATTTGACGTTGTTGTTGTTGTTGACGTTGTTGTGTTGTTTATTTGACGTTGTTGTTGTTATTTATTTGACATTGTTGTTGTTGTTGACGTTGTCGTTGTTGTTGTTATTGTTTATTTGACATTGTTGTTGTTGTTGACGTTGTTGTTGTTGTTGTTGTTGTTGTTGTTGTTTATTTGACGTTATTTTAGTATTGTTGTTTATTTGACATTGTTGTTGTTATTTATTTGACGTTGTTGTGGGTGACATTGTTGTTGTTGTTTATTTGACGTTGTTGTTGTTGTTTATTTGACGTTGTTGTTGTTGTTTATTTGACGTAGTTGTTGTTGTTGACGTTGTTGTTGTTGTTCTTTATTTGACGTTTTTGTTGTTGTTGATGTTGTTGTTGTATATTTGACGTTGTTGTAGTTGTTATTGTTGTTGTTTATTTGACATTGTTGTTGTTGTTGTTGTTTATTTGACGTTGTTGTTGTTGTTTATTTGACGTTGTTGTTGTTGTTGTTTATTTGACGTTGTTGTTGTTGACGGTGTTGTTGTTGTTGTTTATTTGACATTGTTGTTGTTGTTGTTGTTGACGTTGTTGTTGTTTATTTGACGTTGTTGTTGTTGTTGTTCTTTATTTGACGTTGTTATTGTTTATTTGACGTTGTTGTTGTTGTTTATTTAACGTTGTTGTTGACATTGTTGTTGTTGTTATTGTTTATTTGACGTTGTTGTTGTTGTTTATTTGACGTAGTTCTTGTTGTTGACGTTGTTGTTGTTGTTGTTTATTTGACGTTTTTGTTGTTGATGTTGTTGTTGTTGTTGTTGTTTATTTGACATTGTTGTTGTTGTTGTTGTTGTTGTTGTTGTTTATTTGACGTTGTTGTTGTTGACGGTGTTGTTGTTGTTATTTATTTGACGTTGTTGTTGTTGTTGTTGTTGTTTATTTGACGTTGTTGTTGTTGACGTTGTTGTTGTTGTTTATTTGACGTTGTTGTTGTTGTTTACATAGTTGTTGTTGTTGTTGTTGTTTATTTGACGTTTTTGTTGTTGTTGATGTTGTTGTTTTTTTCGTTGTTGTTTATTTGACGTTGTTGTAGTTGTTTAATTGACGTTGTTGTTGTTGTTGTTTATTTAACGTTGTTGTTGTTGTTGTTATTGTTGTTGTTGTTGTTTATTTGACGTTGTTGTTGTTGTTCTTTATTTGACGTTGTTGTCGTTGTTGTTGTTTATTTGACGTTGTTGTTGTTGACGTTGTTGTTGTTGTTTATTTGACATTGTTGTTGTTGTTGTTATTGTTAATTTGACGTTGTTGTTGTTGTTGTTGTTTATATGGCGTTGTTGTTTATTTGACGTTGTTGTTGTTGTTGACGTGGTTTTTTTGTTGTTTATTTGACGTTGTTGTTGTTGTTGTTTATTTGACGTTGTTGTTGTTGTTTATTTGACGTTGTTGTTGTTGTTTATTTGACATCGTTGTTGTTGTTGTTTATTTGACATTGTTGTTATTGACGGTGTTGTTGTTGTGTATTTGACGTTGTTGTTGTTGTTGTTTATTTGACGTTGTTGTTGTTGTTGTTGTTGTTGTTTATTAGACATTGTTGTTGTTGTTAACATAGTTGTTGTTGTTGTTGTTTATTTGACGTTGTTGTTGTTGTTGACGTTGTTGTTGTTGTTGTTGACGTTGTTGTTGTTGTTGTTTATTTGTCGTTGTTGTTGTTGTTGACATAGTTGTTGTTGTTGTTGTTTATTTGACGTTGTTGTTGTTGTTGACGTTGTTGTTGTTGTTGTTGTTTATTTGACGTTGTTGTTGTTGTTGTTGTTTATTTGACATTGTTGTTTTTGTTGACGTTGTTGTTGTTGTTGTTTATTTGACATTGTTATTGTTGTTGTTGACGTTGTTGTTGTTGTTTATTTGACTTTGTTGTTGTTGTTGTTATTGTTGTTTATTTGACGTTGTTGTTGTTGTTGACTTAGTTGTTGTTGTTGTTTATTTGACGTTGTTGTTGTTGTTGTTTATTTGACATTGTTGTTGTTGTTGTTGTTGTTGTTGACGTTGTTGTTGTTTATTTGACGTTGTTGTTGTTGTTGTTCTTTATTTGACATTGTTATTGTTTATTTGACGTTGTTATTGTTGTTTATTTAACGTTGTTGTTGACATTGTTGTTGTTGTTATTGTTTATTTGACGTTGTTGTTGTTGTTTATTTGACGTAGTTCTTGTTGTTGACGTTGTTGTTGTTGTATTTTTGACGTTTTTGTTGTTGATGTTGTTGTTGTTGTTGTTTATTTGACATTGTTGTTGTTGTTGTTGTTGTTTATTTGACGTTGTTGTTGTTAACGGTGTTGTTGTTGTTATTTATTTGACGTTGTTGTTGTTGTTGTTGTTTATTTGACGTTGTTGTTGTTGACGTTGTTGTTGTTGTTGTTGTTTATTTGACGTTGTTGTTGTTGTTGTTGACATAGTTGTTGTTGTTGTTGTTGTTTATTTGACGTTTTTGTTGTTGTTGATGTTGTTGTTGTTTTCGTTGTTGTTTATTTGACGTTGTTGTAGTTGTTTAATTGACGTTGATGTTGTTGTTGTTTATTTAACGTTGTTGTTGTTGTTGTTATTGTTGTTGTTGTTGTTTATTTGACGTTGTTGTTGTTGTTCTTTATTTGACGTTGTTGTCGTTGTTGTTGTTTATTTGACGTTGTTGTTGTTGACGTTGTTGTTGTTGTTTATTTGACATTGTTGTTGTTGTTGTTATTGTTAATTTGACGTTGTTGTTGTTGTTTATTTGGCATTGTTGTTGTTGTATTTGACGTTGTTGTTGTTTATTTGACGTTGTTGTTATTGTTGACGTGGTTTTGTTGTTGTTTATTTGACGTTGTTGTTGTTGTTGTTTATTTGACGTTGTTGTAGTTGTTTATTTGACGTTGTTGTTGTTGTTGTTTATTTGACATCATTGTTGTTGTTGTTTATTTGACATTGTTATTATTGACGGTGTTGTTGTTGTTTATTTGACGTTGTTGTTGTTGTTTATTTGACGTTGTTGTTGTTGTTGTTTATTAGACATTGTTGTTGTTGTTAACATAGTTGTTGTTGTTGTTGTTTATTTGACGTTGTTGTTGTTGTTGACGTTGTTGTTGTTGTTGACGTTGTTGTTGTTGTTGTTTATTTTCCGTTGTTGTTGTTGTTGACATAGTTGTTGTTGTTGTTGTTGTTTATTTGACGTTGTTGTTGTTGTTGACGTTGTAGTTGTTGTTGTTTATTTGATGTTGTTGTTGTTGTTGTTTATTTGACATTGTTGTTTTTGTTGACGTTGTTGTTGTTGTTGTTTATTTGACATTGTTATTGTTGTTGTTGACGTTGTTGTTGTTGTTTATTTGACTTTGTTGTTGTTGTTGTTGTTTATTTGACGTTGTTGTTGTTGTTGACTTAGTTGTTGTTGTTGTTTATTTGACGTTGTTGTTGTTATTGTTTTTGACGGTGTTGTTTATTTGACGTTGTTGTTGTTGTTTATTTGACGTTGTTGTTGTTGTTGACATTGTTGTTGTTGTTTATTTGACGTTGTTGTTGTTATTTATTTGACATTGTTGTTGTTGTTGACGTTGTTGTTGTTGTTGTTGTTGTTGTTGTTTATTTGACATTGTTGTTGTTGTTGTTGACGTTGTTGTTGTTGTTGTTGTTGTTTATTTGACATTGTTTTAGTATTGTTGTTTATTTGACATTGTTGTTGTTATTTATTTGACGTTGTTGTGGGTGACATTATTGTTGTTGTTGTTGTTTATTTGACGTTGTTGTTGTTGTTTTTTATTTGACGTAGTTGTTGTTGTTGACGGTGTTGTTGTTGTTGTTGTTTATTTGACATTGTTGTTGTTGTTGTTGTTGACGTTGTTGTTGTTTATTTGACATTGTTGTTGTTGTTGTTCTTTATTTGACGTTGTTGTTGTTTATTTGACGTTGTTGTTGTTGTTTATTTGACATTGTTGTTGTTGTTGTTTATTTGATGTTGTTGTTGTTTATTTGAGGTTGTTGTTGTTGTTTATTTGACGTTTTTGTTGACGTTGTTGTTGTTGTTGTTATTGTTTATTTGACGTTGTTGTTGTTGTTTATTTGACGTAGTTGTTGTTGTTGATGTTGTTGTTGTTGTTTTATTGACGTTTTTGTTGTTGATGTTGTTGTTGTTTTCGTTGTTGTTTATTTGACGTTGTTGTAGTTGTTTAATTGACGTTGTTGTTGTTGTTGTTTATTTGACGTTGTTGTTGTTATTGTTGTTATTGTTGTTGTTGTTGTTTATTTGACGTTGTTGTTGTTGTTTATTTGACGTTGTTGTTGTTGTTGTTTATTTGACGTTCTTGTTGTTGTTGACGTTATTGTTGTTGTTTATTAGACGTTGTTGTTGTTGTTGTTTATTTGACATTGTTGTTGTTGTTGTTATTGTTTATTTGACGTTGTTGTTGTTGTTTTTTTTGGCATTGTTGTTGTTGTTGTTGACGTTGTTGTTGTTATTGTTGTTTATTTGACGTTGTTGTTGTTGACATTGTTGTTGTTGTTATTGTTTATTTGACGTTGTTGTTGTTGTTTATTTGACGAAGTTGTTGTTGTTGACGTTGTTGTTGTTGTTTATTTGACGTTTTTGTTGTTGATGTTGTTGTTGTTGTTGTTGTTTATTTGACATTGTTGTTGTTGTTGTTGTTTATTTGACGTTGTTGTTGTTGACGGTGTTGTTGTTGTTATTTATTTGACGTTGTTGTTTTTCTTGTTGTTGTTTATTTGACGTTGTTGTTGTTGTTGTTGTTTATTTGACGTTGTTGTTGTTGTTGACATAGTTGTTGTTGTTGTTGTTTATTTGACGTTTTTGTTGTTGTTGATGTTGTTGTTGTTTTCGTTGTTGTTTATTTGACGTTGTTGTAGTTGTTTAATTGACGTTGTTGTTGTTGCTGTTTATTTAACGTTGTTGTTGTTGTTGTTATTGTTGTTGTTGTTGTTTATTTGACGTTGTTGTTGTTGTTCTTTATTTGACGTTGTTGTCGTTGTTGTTGTTGACGTTGTTGTTGTTGTTTATTTGAAATTGTTGTTGTTGTTGTTTATTTGGCGTTGTTGTTGTTGTTGTATTTGACGTTGTTGTTGTTTATTTGACGTTGTTGTTGTTGTTGACGTTGTTTTTCTTGTTGTTTATTTGACGTTGTTGTTGTTGTTTATTTGACGTTGTTGTTGTTGTTTTTTATTTGACATTGTTGTT
The DNA here is from genome assembly GCA_948472305.1 of Vicia faba. Lineage (NCBI taxonomy): Eukaryota > Viridiplantae > Streptophyta > Magnoliopsida > Fabales > Fabaceae > Vicia > Vicia faba. The sequence goes on along the minus strand of OX451739.1, from coordinate 388,641,892 downwards.
ATTGACGGTGTTGTTGTTGTTTATTTGACGTTGTTGTTGTTGTTGTTTATTTGACGTTGTTGTTGTTGTTGTTTATTAGACATTGTTGTTGTTGTTAACATAGTTGTTGTTGTTGTTTATTTGACGTTGTTGTTGACGTTGTTGTTGTTGTTGTTTATTTGCCGTTGTTGTTGTTGTTGACATAGTTGTTGTTGTTGTTGTTGTTGTTGTTTATTTGACGTTGTTGTTGTTGACGTTGTTGTTGTTGTTGTTTATTTGACGTTGTTGTTGTTGTTTATTTGACATTGTTGTTTTTGTTGACGTTGTTGTTGTTGTTGTTTATTTGACATTGTTATTGTTGTTGTTGACGTTGTTGTTGTTGTTTATTTGACTTTGTTGTTGTTGTTGTTGTTGTTTATTTGACGTTGTTGTTGTTGTTGACTTAGTTGTTGTTGTTGTTTATTTGACGTTGTTGTTGTTATTGTTTTTGACGGTGTTGTTTATTTGACGTTGTTGTTGTTGTTTATTTGACGTTGTTGTTGTTGTTGACGTTGTTGTTGTTGTTGACGTTGTTGTTGTTGTTTATTTGACGTTGTTGTTGTTATTTATTTGACATTGTTGTTGTTGTTGACGTTGTTGTTGTTGTTGTTGTTGTTTATTTGACATTGTTGTTGTTGTTGTTGACGTTGTTGTTGTTGTTGTTGTTTATTTGACATTGTTTTAGTATTGTTGTTTATTTGACATTGTTGTTGTTATTTATTTGACGTTGTTGTGGGTGACATTGTTGTTGTTGTTGTTACTGTTTATTTGACGTTGTTGTTGTTGTTTTTTATTTGACGTAGTTGTTGTTGTTGACGGTGTTGTTGTTGTTGTTGTTTATTTGACATTGTTGTTGTTGTTGTTGTTGACGTTGTTGTTGTTTATTTGACATTGTTGTTGTTGTTGTTCTTTATTTGACGTTGTTGTTGTTTATTTGACGTTGTTGTTGTTGTTTATTTGACGTTTTTGTTGACGTTGTTGTTGTTGTTGTTATTGTTTATTTGACGTTGTTGTTGTTGTTTATTTGACGTAGTTGTTGTTGTTGACGTTGTTGTTGTTGTTGACGTTGTTGTTGTTGTTTATTTGACGTTGTTGTTGTTATTTATTTGACATTGTTGTTGTTGTTGACGTTGTTGTTGTTGTTGTTGTTGTTTATTTGACATTGTTGTTGTTGTTGTTGACGTTGTTGTTGTTGTTGTTGTTTATTTGACATTGTTTTAGTATTGTTGTTTATTTGACATTGTTGTTGTTATTTATTTGACGTTGTTGTGGGTGACATTGTTGTTGTTGTTGTTACTGTTTATTTGACGTTGTTGTTGTTGTTTTTTATTTGACGTAGTTGTTGTTGTTGACGGTGTTGTTGTTGTTGTTTATTTGACATTGTTGTTGTTGTTGTTGTTGACGTTGTTGTTGTTTATTTGACATTGTTGTTGTTGTTGTTCTTTATTTGACGTTGTTGTTGTTTATTTGACGTTGTTGTTGTTGTTTATTTGACATTGTTGTTGTTGTTGTTTATTTGACGTTGTTGTTGTTTATTTGAGGTTGTTGTTGTTGTTTATTTGACGTTTTTGTTGACGTTGTTGTTGTTGTTGTTATTGTTTATTTGACGTTGTTGTTGTTGTTTATTTGACGTAGTTGTTGTTGTTGATGTTGTTGTTGTTGTTTTATTGACGTTTTTGTTGTTGTTGTTGTTGTTGTTTTCGTTGTTGTTTATTTGATGTTGTTGTAGTTGTTTAATTGACGTTGTTGTTGTTGTTGTTTATTTGACGTTGTTGTTGTTATTGTTGTTATTGTTGTTGTTGTTGTTTATTTGACGTTGTTGTTGTTGTTTATTTGACGTTGTTGTTGTTGTTTATTTGACGTTGTTGTTGTTGTTTATTTGACGTTGTTGTTGTTGTTTATTTGACGTTGTTGTTGTTGACGGTGTTGTTGTTGTTATTTATTTGACGTTGTTGTTGTTCTTGTTGTTGTTTATTTGACGTTGTTGTTGTTGACGTTGTTGTTGTTGTTGTTGTTTATTTGACGTTGTTATTGTTGTTGACATATTTGTTGTTGTTGTTTATTTGACGTTTTTGTTGTTGTTGATGTTGTTGTTGTTTTCGTTGTTGTTTATTTGACGTTGTTGTAGTTGTTTAATTGACGTTGTTGTTGTTGCTGTTTATTTAACGTTGTTGTTGTTGTTGTTATTGTTGTTGTTGTTGTTGTTTATTTGACGTTGTTGTTGTTGTTGTTATTTGACGTTGTTGTCGTTGTTGTTGTTGACGTTGTTGTTGTTGTTTATTTGAAATTGTTGTTGTTGTTTATTTGGCGTTTTTGTTGTTGTATTTGACGTTGTTGTTGTTTATTTGACGTTGTTGTTGTTGTTGACGTTGTTTTTCTTGTTGTTTATTTGACGTTGTTGTTGTTGTTGTTTATTTGACGTTGTTGTTGTTGTTTTTTATTTGACATTGTTGTTATTGACGGTGTTGTTGTTGTTTATTTGACGTTGTTGTTGTTGTTGTTTATTTGACGTTGTTGTTGTTGTTGTTTATTAGACATTGTTGTTGTTGTTAACATAGTTGTTGTTGTTGTTTATTTGACGTTGTTGTTGTTGTTGACGTTGTTGTTGTTGTTGTTTATTTGCCGTTGTTGTTGTTGTTGACATAGTTGTTATTGTTGTTGTTTATTTGACGTTGTTGTTGTTGTTGACGTTGTTGTTGTTGTTTATTTGACGTTGTTGTTGTTGTTGTTGTTGTTGTTGTTGTTGTTGTTGTTGTTTATTTGACATTGTTGTTGTTGTTGACTTAGTTGTTGTTGTTGTTTATTTGACGTTGTTGTTGTTGTTGTTGTTGACAATGTTGTTTATTTGACGTTGTTGTTGTTGTTGTTTATTTGACGTTGTTGTTGTTGTTGACGTTGTTGTTGTTGTTGACGTTGTTGTTGTTGTTTATTTGACGTTGTTGTTGTTATTTATTTGACATTGTTGTTGTTGTTGACGTTGTTGTTGTTGTTGTTGACGTTGTTGTTGTTGTTGTTGTTGTTGTTGTTTATTTGACATTGTTTTAGTATTGTTGTTTATTTGACGTTGTTGTTGTTGTTGACATAGTTGTTGTTGTTGTTGATGTTTATTTGACGATGTTGTTATTGTTGTTGACGTTGTTGTTGTTGTTGTTTATTTGACGTTGTTGTTGTTGTTTATTTGACGTTGTTGTTGTTGTTTATTTGACGTTGTTGTTGTTGTTTATTTAACGTTGTTGTTGTTGTTGTTGTTGTTTATTTGACGTTCTTATTGTTGTTGTTGTTTATTTGACGTTGTTGTTGTTGCTGACATTGTTGTTGTTGTTGTTGTTGTTTATTTGTTGTTGTTGTTGTTGTTGACATAGTTGTTGTTGTTTATTTCACGTTGTTGTTGTTGATGTTGTTGTTTATTTGACGTTGTTGTTGTTGTTGTTGCCGTTGTTGTTGTTGTTGTTTATTTGTCGTTGTTGTTGTTGTTTATTTGACATTGTTGTTGTTGTTGACGGTGTTGTTGTTGTTGTTGTTGTTGTTTATTTGACATTGTTGTTGTTGTTGTTGATGTTGTTGTTGTTTATTTGACATTGTTGTTGTTGTTGTTCTTTATTTGACGTTGTTGTTGTTTATTTGACGTTGTTGTTGTTGTTTATTTGACGTTGTTGTTGTTGACGTTGTTGTTGTTATTGTTTATTTGACGTTGTTGTTGTTGTTGTTTATTTGACGTAATTGTTGTTGTTGACGTTGTTGTTGTTGTTGTTTATTTTACGTTTTTGTTGTTGTTGATGTTGTTGTTGTTATTGTTTTTGTTTATTTGACGTTGTTGTTGTTTATTTGACGTTGTTGTTGTTGTTGTTGTTTATTTGACGTTGTTGTTGTTGTTGTTGTTATTGTTGTTGTTACTGTTTATTTGACGTTGCTGTTGTTGTTGTTGTTGTTGTTTATTTGACATTGTTGTTGTTTATTTGACATTGTTGTTGTTGTTATTGACGTTGCTGTTGTTGTTTATTTGACGTTGTTGTTGTTGTTGTTATTGTTTATTTGACGTTGTTGTTGTTGTTGTTGTTGTTTTTGTTGTTGATGTTGTTGTTGTTGTTGTTGTTTATTTGATGTTGTTGTTGTTGTTGACGTTGTTGTAGTTGTTGACGTTGTTGTTGTTGTTGTTGTTATTGTTTATTTGACGTTGTTGTTGTTGTTGTTGACATTGTTGTTGTTGTTGTTTATTTGACGTTATTGTTGTTGTTGTTGTTGTTTACTTGACGTTGTTGTTGTTGTTGTTTATTTGACGTTGTTGTTGTTGTTGACATAGTTGTTGTTGTTGTTTATTTGACGTTGTTGTTGTTGTTTATTTGACATTGTTGTTGTTGTTGACGATGATGTTGTTGTTGTTTATTTGAAATTGTTGTTGTTGTTGTTGACGTTGTTGTTGTTGTTTATTTGACATTGTTGTTGTTGTTTATTTGACGTTGTTGTTGTTTATTTGACGTTGTTGTTGTTGTTTATTTGACATTTTTGTTGACGTTGTTGTTGTTGTTGTTATTGTTTATTTGACGTTGTTGTTGTTTACTTGACGTAGTTGTTGTTGTTGATGTTGTTGTTGTTGTTTATTTGACGTTTTTGTTGTTGATGTTTTTGTTGTTTTCGTTGTTGTTTATTTGACGTTGTTGTAGTTGTTTAATTGACGTTGTTGTTGTTGTTGTTGTTTATTTGACGTTGTTGTTGTTGTTGTTGTTATTGTTGTTGTTGTTGTTTATTTGACGTTGTTGTTGTTGTTTATTTGACGCTGTTGTTGTTGTTGTTGATGTTGTTTATTTGACGTTGTTGTTGTTGTTGACGTTGTTGTTGTTGTTTATTTGACGTTGTTGTTGTTGTTGTTTATTTGACATTGTTGTTGTTGTTGTGATTTTTTATTTGACGTTGTTGTTGTTGTTTTTTTTGGCATTGTTGTTGTTGTTGTTGACGTTGTTGTTGTTGTTGTTGTTGTTTATTTGACGTTGTTGTTATTGATGTTGTTTTTGTTGTTGTTTATTTGACGTTGTTGTTGTTATTGTTGTTTATTTGACGTTGTTGTTGTTGTTGTTTATTTGACGTTGTTGTTGTTGTTTATTTGACGTTGTTGTTGTTATTGTTGTTTATTTGACGTTGTTGTTGTTGTTGTTTATTTGACGTTGTTGTTGTTGTTTATTTGACGTTGTTGTTGTTGTTGTTTATTTGACATTGTTGTTGTTAACGGTGTTGTTGTTGTTGTTTATTTGACGTTGTTGTTGTTGTTGTTGTTTATTTGACGTTGTTATTGTTGGCGTTGTTGTTGTTGTTGTTGTTTATTTGACATTGTTGTTGTTGACATAATTGTTATTGTTGTTGTTTATTTGACGTTGTTGTTGTTGTTGACGTTGTTGTTGGGGTTGTTGTTTATTTGACGTTGTTGTTGTAGTTGACATAGTTGTTATTGTTGTTGTTGTTTATTTGACGTTGTTGTTGTTGTTGACGTTGTTGTTGTTGTTGTTTATTTGACGTTGTTGTTGTTTATTTGACATTGTTGTTGTTGTTGACGTTGTTGTTGTTGTTTATTAGACATTGTTGTTGTTGTTGTTGTTGACGTTGTTGTTGTTGTTGTTTATTTGACTTTGTTGTTGTTGTTGTTTATTTGACGTTGTTGTTGTTGTTGTTGACTTAGTTGTTGTTGTTGTTTATTTGACGTTGTTGTTGTTGTTGACGTTGTTGTTTATTTGACGTTGTTGTTGTTTTTTGTTTGACGTTGTTGTTGTTGTTGACGTTGTTGTTGTTGTTTATTTGACGTTGTTGTTGTTATTTATTTGACATTGTTGTTGTTGTTGACGTTGTTGTTGTTGTTGTTGTTGTTGTTGTTGTTTATTTGACATTGTTGTTGTTGTTGTTGACGTTGTTGTTGTTGTTTATTTGACGTTGTTTTAGAGTTGTTGTTTATTTGACATTGTTGTTGTTATTTATTTGACGTTGTTGTGGGTGACATTGTTGTTGTTGTTTATTTGACGTTGTTGTTGTTGTTTATTTGACGTAGTTGTTGTTGTTGACGTTGTTGTTGTTGTTGTTTATTTGACGTTTTTGTTGTTGTTGTATATTTGACGTTGTTGTAGTTGTTATTGTTGTTGTTGTTTATTTGACATTGTTGTTGTTGTTGTTTATTTGACGTTGTTGTTGTTGTTTATTAACCGTTGTTGTTGTTGTTTATTTGACGTTGTTGTTGTTGACGGTGTTGTTGTTGTTGTTGTTGTTTATTTGACATTGTTGTTATTGTTGTTGTTGTTGACGTTGTTGTTGTTTATTTGACGTTGTTGTTGTTTTTCTTTATTTGACGTTGTTATTGTCTATTTGACGTTGTTGTTGTTGTTTATTTAATGTTGTTGTTGTTGACATTGTTGTTGTTGTTATTGTTTATTTGACGTTGTCGTTGTTGTTTATTTGACGTAGTTGTTGTTGTTGACGTTGTTGTTGTTGTTGTTTATTTGACGTTTTTGTTGTTGATGTTGTTGTTGTTGTTGTTGTTTATTTGACATTGTTGTTGTTGTTGTTGTTGTTGTTTATTTGACGTTGTTGTTGTTGACGGTGTTGTTAATGTTATTTATTTGACGTTGTTGTTGACGTTGTTGTTGTTGTTGTTTATTTGTCGTTGTTGTTGTAGTTGACATAGTTGTTGTTATTGTTGTTTATTTAACGTTGTTGTTGTTGTTGACGTTGTTGTTGTTGTTGTTTATTTGACGTTGTTGTTGTTGTTGTTTATTTGACATTGTTGTTTTTGTTGACGTTGTTGTTGTTGTTGTTTATTTGACATTGTTATTGTTGTTGTTGACGTTGTTGTTGTTGTTTATTTGACTTTGTTGTTGTTGTTGTTTTTGTTGTTTATTTGACGTTGTTGTTGTTGTTGACTTAGTTGTTGTTGTTGTTTATTTGACGTTGTTGTTGTTGTTTATTTGACATTGTTGTTGTTGTTGTTGTTGTTGTTGTTGACGTTGTTGTTGTTTATTTGACGTTGTTGTTGTTGTTGTTCTTTATTTGACATTGTTATTGTTTATTTGACGTTGTTATTGTTGTTTATTTATAGTTGTTGTTGACATTGTTGTTGTTGTTATTGTTTATTTGACGTTGTTGTTGTTGTTTATTTGACGTAGTTCTTGTTGTTGACGTTGTTGTTGTTGTTGTTGTTTATTTGACGTTTTTGTTGTTGATGTTGTTGTTGTTGTTGTTTATTTGACATTGTTGTTGTTGTTGTTGTTGTTTATTTGACGTTGTTGTTGTTGACAGTGTTGTTGTTGTTATTTATTTGACGTTGTTGTTGTTGTTGTTGTTTATTTGACGTTGTTGTTGTTGACGTTGTTGTTGTTGTTGTTGTTTATTTGACGTTGTTGTTGTTGTTGACATAGTTGTTGTTGTTGTTGTTGTTTATTTGACGTTTTTGTTGTTGTTGATGTTGTTGTTGTTTTCGTTGTTGTTTATTTGACGTTGTTGTAGTTGTTTAATTGACGTTGTTGTTGTTGTTGTTGTTTATTTAACGTTGTTGTTGTTGTTGTTGTTATTGTTGTTGTTGTTGTTTATTTGACGTTGTTGTTGTTGTTCTTTATTTGACGTTGTTGTCGTTGTTGTTGTTTATTTGACGTTGTTGTTGTTGACGTTGTTGTTGTTGTTGTTTATTTGACATTGTTGTTGTTGTTGTTATTGTTAATTTGACGTTGTTGTTGTTGTTGTTTATTTGGCATTGTTGTTGTTGTATTTGACGTTGTTGTTGTTTATTTAACGTTGTTGTTGTTGTTGACGTGGTTTTTTTGTTGTTTATTTGACGTTGTTGTTGTTGTTTATTAGACATTGTTGTTGTTGTTAACATAGTTGTTGTTGTTGTTTATTTGACTTTGTTGTTGACGTTGTTGTTGTTGTTGACGTTGTTGTTGTTGTTGTTTATTTGCCGTTGTTGTTGTTGACATAGTTGTTATTGTTGTTGTTTATTTGACGTTGTTGTTGTTGTTTCATTGTTGTTGTTGTTGACTTAGTTGTTGTTGTTGTTTATTTGACGTTGTTGTTGTTGTTGTTGTTGACAATGTTGTTTATTTGACGTTGTTGTTGTTGTTGTTTATTTGACGTTGTTGTTGTTGTTGACGTTGTTGTTGTTGTTGACGTTGTTGTTGTTGTTTATTTGACGTTGTTGTTGTTATTTATTTGACATTGTTGTTGTTGTTGACGTTGTTGTTGTTGTTGACGTTGTTGTTGTTGTTGTTGTTGTTGTTTATTTGACATTGTTTTTGTATTGTTGTTTATTTGACGTTGTTATTGTTGTTGACATAGTTGTTGTTGTTGTTGTTGTTTATTTGACGATGTTGTTATTGTTGTTGACGTTGTTGTTGTTGTTGTTTATTTGACGTTGTTGTTGTTGTTTATTTGACGTTGTTGTTGTTGTTTATTTGACGTTGTTGTTGTTGTTTATTTAACGTTGTTGTTGTTGTTGTTGTTTATTTGACGTTCTTATTCTTGTTGTTGTTTATTTGACGTTGTTGTTGTTGCTGACATTGTTGTTGTTGTTGTTGTTGTTGTTTATTTGTTGTTGTTATTGTTGTTGACATAGTTGTTGTTGTTTATTTCACGTTGTTGTTGTTGATGTTGTTGTTTATTTGACGTTGTTGTTGTTGTTGCCGTTGTTGTTGTTGTTGTTTATTTGTCGTTGTTGTTGTTGTTTATTTGACATTGTTGTTGTTGTTGACGGTGTTGTTGTTGTTGTTGTTGTTTATTTGACATTGTTGTTGTTGTTGTTGACGTTGTTGTTGTTTATTTGACATTGTTGTTGTTGTTGTTCTTTATTTGACGTTGTTGTTATTTATTTGACGTTGTTGTTGTTGTTTATTTGACATTGTTGTTGTTGACGTTGTTGTTGTTATTGTTTATTTGACGTTGTTGTTGTTGTTGTTTATTTGACGTAATTGTTGTTGTTGACGTTGTTGTTGTTGTTTATTTTACGTTTTTGTTGTTGTTGATGTTGTTGTTGTTATTGTTTTTGTTTATTTGACGTTGTTGTTGTTTATTTGACGTTGTTGTTGTTGTTGTTGTTTATTTGACGTTGTTGTTGTTGTTGTTGTTATTGTTGTTGTTACTGTTTATTTGACGTTGTTGTTGTTGTTTATTTGACATTGTTGTTGTTGTTATTGTTTATTTGACGTTGTTGTTGTTGTTGTTGTTTTTGTTGTTGATGTTGTTGTTGTTGTTGTTGTTTATTTGATGTTGTTGTTTTTGTTGACGTTGTTGTTGTTGTTGACGTTGTTGTTGTTGTTGTTGTTATTGTTTATTTGACGTTGTTGTTGTTGTTGACATTGTTGTTGTTGTTGTTTATTTGACGTTGTTGTTGTTGTTGTTGTTTACTTGACGTTGTTGTTGTTGTTGTTTATTTGACGTTGTTGTTGTTGTTTATTTGACATTGTTGTTGTTGTTGACGATGTTGTTGTTGTTGTTTATTCGACATTGTTGTTGTTGTTGTTGACGTTGTTGTTGTTGTTTATTTGACATTGTTGTTGTTGTTGTTTATTTGACGTTGTTGTTGTTGTTTATTTGACATTTTTGTTGACGTTGTTGTTGTTGTTATTGTTTATTTGACGTTGTTGTTGTTGTTTATTTGACGTAGTTGTTGTTGTTGATGTTGTTGTTGTTGTTTATTTGACGTTTTTGTTGTTGATGTTGTTGTTGTTTTCGTTGTTGTTTATTTGACGTTGTTGTGGTTGTTTAATTGACGTTGTTGTTGTTGTTGTTTATTTGACGTTGTTGTTGTTGTTGTTGTTATTGTTGTTGTTGTTGTTTATTTGACGTTGTTGTTGTTGTTTATTTGACGCTGTTGTTGTTGTTGTTGTTATTTATTTGACGTTGTTGTTGTTGTTGACGTTGTTGTTGTTGTTTATTTGACGTTGTTGTTGTTGTTTATTTGACGTTGTTGTTGTTGTTGTTTATTTGACATTGTTGTTGTTGTTGTTATTTTTTATTTGACGTTGTTGTTGTTGTTTTTTTTGGCATTGTTGTTGTTGTTTATTTGACGCTGTTGTTGTTGTTGTTGTTGTTGTTTATTTGACGTTGTTGTTGTTTTTGACGTTGTTGTTGTTGTTTATTTGACGTTGTTGTTGTTGTTGTTTATTTGACATTGTTGTTGTTGTTGTTATTTTTTATTTGACGTTGTTGTTGTTGTTGTTTATTTGACGTTGTTGTTGTTATTGTTGTTATTGTTGTTGTTGTTGTTTATTTGACGTTGTTGTTGTTGTTTATTTGACGTTGTTGTTATTGTTGTTGTTGTTGTTGTTTATTTGACGTTGTTGTTGTTGTTGACGTTATTGTTGTTGTTTATTTGACGTTGTTGTTGTTGTTTATTTGACATTGTTGTTGTTGTTGTTATTGTTTATTTGACGTTGTTGTTGTTGTTTTTTTTGGCATTGTTGTTGTTGTTGTTGTTGACGTTGTTGTTGTTATTGTTGTTTATTTGACGTTGTTGTTGTTGACATTGTTGTTGTTGTTATTGTATATTTGACGTTGTTGTTGTTGTTTATTTGACGAAGTTGTTGTTGTTGACGTTGTTGTTGTTGTTTATTTGACGTTTTTGTTGTTGATGTTGTTGTTGTTGTTGTTTATTTGACATTGTTGTTGTTGTTGTTATTTATTTGACGTTGTTGTTGTTGACAGTGTTGTTGTTGTTATTTATTTGACGTTGTTGTTGTTCTTGTTGTTGTTGTTGACGTTGTTGTTATTGTTGTTGTTTATTTGACGTTGTTGTTGTTGTTGACATAGTTGTTGTTGTTGTTGTTTATTTGACGTTTTTGTTGTTGTTGATGTTGTTGTTGTTTTCGTTGTTGTTTATTTGACGTTGTTGTAGTTGTTTAATTGACGTTGTTGTTGTTGCTGTTTATTTAACGTTGTTGTTGTTGTTGTTATTGTTGTTGTTGTTGTTGTTTATTTGACGTTGTTGTTGTTGTTCTTTATTTGACGTTGTTGTCGTTGTTGTTGTTGACGTTGTTGTTGTTGTTTATTTGAAATTGTTGTTGTTGTTTATTTGGCGTTGTTGTTGTTGTATTTGACGTTGTTGTTGTTTATTTGACGTTGTTGTTGTTGTTGACGTTGTTTTTCTTGTTGTTTATTTGACATTGTTGTTGTTGTTGTTTATTTGACGTTGTTGTTGTTGTTGTTTATTTGACGTTGTTGTTGTTGTTGACGTTGTTGTTGTTGTTGACGTTGTTGTTGTTGTTTATTTGACGTTGTTGTTGTTATTTATTTGACATTGTTGTTGTTGTTGACGTTGTTGTTGTTGTTGTTGTTGTTTATTTGACATTGTTGTTGTTGTTGTTGACGTTGTTGTTGTTGTTGTTGTTTATTTGACATTGTTTTAGTATTGTTGTTTATTTGACATTGTTGTTGTTATTTATTTGACGTTGTTGTGGGTGACATTGTTGTTGTTGTTGTTGTTTATTTGACGTTGTTGTTGTTGTTTTTTATTTGACGTAGTTGTTGGTGTTGACGGTGTTGTTGTTGTTGTTGTTTATTTGACATTGTTGTTGTTGTTGTTGTTGACGTTGTTGTTCTTTATTTGACATTGTTGTTGTTGTTGTTCTTTATTTGACGTTGTTGTTGTTTATTTGACGTTGTTGTTGTTGTTTATTTGACATTGTTGTTGTTGTTGTTTATTTGACGTTGTTGTTGTTTATTTGAGGTTGTTGTTGTTGTTTATTTGACGTTTTTGTTGACGTTGTTGTTGTTGTTGTTATTGTTTATTTGACGTTGTTGTTGTTGTTTATTTGACGTAGTTGTTGTTGTTGATGTTGTTGTTGTTGTTTTATTGACGTTTTTGTTGTTGATGTTGTTGTTGTTTTCGTTGTTGTTTATTTGATGTTGTTGTAGTTGTTTAATTGACGTTGTTGTTGTTGTTGTTTATTTGACGTTGTTGTTGTTATTGTTGTTATTGTTGTTGTTGTTTATTTGACGTTGTTGTTGTTGTTTATTTGACGTTGTTGTTATTGTTGTTGTTGTTGTTGTTTATTTGACGTTGTTGTTGTTGTTGACGTTATTGTTGTTGTTTATTTGACGTTGTTGTTGTTGTTGTTTATTTGACATTGTTGTTGTTGTTTATTTGACATTGTTGTTGTTGTTGACGATGATGTTGTTGTTGTTTATTTGAAATTGTTGTTGTTGTTGTTGACGTTGTTGTTGTTGTTTATTTGACATTGTTGTTGTTGTTTATTTGACGTTGTTGTTGTTTATTTGACGTTGTTGTTGTTGTTTATTTGACATTTTTGTTGACGTTGTTGTTGTTGTTATTGTTTATTTGACGTTGTTGTTGTTTATTTGACGTAGTTGTTGTTGTTGATGTTGTTGTTGTTGTTTATTTGACGTTTTTGTTGTTGATGTTTTTGTTGTTTTCGTTGTTGTTTATTTGACGTTGTTGTAGTTGTTTAATTGACGTTGTTGTTGTTGTTGTTGTTTATTTGACGTTGTTGTTGTTGTTGTTGTTATTGTTGTTGTTGTTGTTTATTTGACGTTGTTGTTGTTGTTGTTTATTTGACGCTGTTGTTGTTGTTGTTGATGTTGTTTATTTGACGTTGTTGTTGTTGTTGACGTTGTTGTTGTTGTTTATTTGACGTTGTTGTTGTTGTTGTTTATTTGACATTGTTGTTGTTGTTGTTATTTTTTATTTGACGTTGTTGTTGTTGTTTTTTTTGGCATTGTTGTTGTTGTTGTTGACGTTGTTGTTGTTGTTGTTGTTGTTTATTTGACGTTGTTGTTATTGATGTTGTTTTTGTTGTTGTTTATTTGACGTTGTTGTTGTTATTGTTGTTTATTTGACGTTGTTGTTATTGTTGTTTTTTTGACGTTGTTGTTGTTGTTTATTTGACGTTGTTGTTGTTATTGTTGTTTATTTGACGTTGTTGTTGTTGTTGTTTATTTGACGTTGTTGTTGTTGTTTATTTGACGTTGTTGTTGTTGTTGTTTATTTGACATTGTTGTTGTTAACGGTGTTGTTGTTGTTGTTGTTTATTTGACGTTGTTGTTGTTGTTGTTGTTTATTTGACGTTGTTGTTGTTGGCGTTGTTGTTGTTGTTGTTGTTTATTTGACATTGTTGTTGTTGACATAGTTGTTATTGTTGTTGTTTATTTGACGTTGTTGTTGTTGTTGACGTTGTTGTTGGGGTTGTTGTTTATTTGACGTTGTTGTTGTTTATTTGATGTTGTTGTTGTTGTTGACGTTGTTGTTGTTGTTGTTTATTTGACGTTGTTGTTGTTTATTTGACATTGTTGTTGTTGTTGACGTTGTTGTTGTTGTTTATTAGACATTGTTGTTGTTGTTGTTGTTGACGTTGTTGTTGTTGTTGTTTATTTGACTTTGTTGTTGTTGTTGTTTATTTGACGTTGTTGTTGTTGTTGTTGACTTAGTTGTTGTTGTTGTTTATTTGACGTTGTTGTTGTTGTTGACGTTGTTGTTTATTTGACGTTGTTGTTGTTTTTTATTTGACGTTGTTGTTGTTGTTGACGTTGTTGTTGTTGTTTATTTGACGTTGTTGTTGTTATTTATTTGACATTGTTGTTGTTGTTGACGTTGTTGTTGTTGTTGTTGTTGTTGTTTATTTGACATTGTTGTTGTTGTTGTTGACGTTGTTGTTGTTGTTTATTTGACGTTGTTTTAGAGTTGTTGTTTATTTGACATTGTTGTTGTTATTTATTTGACGTTGTTGTGGGTGACATTGTTGTTGTTGTTTATTTGACATTGTTGTTGTTGTTTATTTGACGTAGTTGTTGTTGTTGACGTTGTTGTTGTTGTTGTTTATTTGACGTTTTTGTTGTTGTTGTATATTTGACGTTGTTGTAGTTGTTATTGTTGTTGTTGTTTATTTGACATTGTTGTTGTTGTTTATTTGACGTTGTTGTTGTTGTTTATTAACCGTTGTTGTTGTTGTTGTTTATTTGACGTTGTTGTTGTTGACGGTGTTGTTGTTGTTGTTGTTGTTGTTGTTTATTTGACATTGTTGTTATTGTTGTTGTTGTTGACGTTGTTGTTGTTTATTTGACGTTGTTGTTGTTTTTCTTTATTTGACGTTGTTATTGTCTATTTGACGTTGTTGTTATTGTTTATTTGACGTTGTTGTTGTTGTTTATTTGACGTAGTTGTTGTTGTTGACGTTGTTGTTGTTGTTGTTTATTTGACGTTTTTGTTGTTGATGTTGTTGTTGTTGTTGTTGTTTATTTGACATTGTTGTTGTTGTTGTTGTTGTTGTTTATTTGACGTTGTTGTTGTTGACGGTGTTGTTAATGTTATTTATTTGACGTTGTTGTTGACGTTGTTGTTGTTGTTGTTTATTTGTCGTTGTTGTTGTTGTTGACATAGTTGTTGTTATTGTTGTTTATTTAACGTTGTTGTTGTTGTTGACGTTGTTGTTGTTGTTGTTTATTTGACGTTGTTGTTGTTGTTGTTTATTTGACATTGTTGTTTTTGTTGACGTTGTTGTTGTTGTTGTTTATTTGACATTGTTATTATTGTTGTTGACGTTGTTGTTGTTGTTTATTTGACTTTGTTGTTGTTGTTGTTTTTGTTGTTTATTTGACGTTGTTGTTGTTGTTGACTTAGTTGTTGTTGTTGTTTATTTGACGTTGTTGTTGTTGTTTATTTGACATTGTTGTTGTTGTTGTTGTTGTTGTTGACGTTGTTGTTGTTTATTTGACGTTGTTGTTGTTGTTGTTCTTTATTTGACATTGTTATTGTTTATTTGACGTTGTTATTGTTGTTTATTTATAGTTCTTGTTGACATTGTTGTTGTTGTTATTGTTTATTTGACGTTGTTGTTGTTGTTTATTTGACGTAGTTCTTGTTGTTGACGTTGTTGTTGTTGTTGTTTATTTGACGTTTTTGTTGTTGATGTTGTTGTTGTTGTTGTTTATTTGACATTGTTGTTGTTGTTGTTGTTGTTTATTTGACGTTGTTGTTGTTGACAGTGTTGTTGTTGTTATTTATTTGACGTTGTTGTTGTTGTTGTTGTTTATTTGACGTTGTTGTTGTTGACGTTGTTGTTGTTGTTGTTGTTTATTTGACGTTGTTGTTGTTGTTGACATAGTTGTTGTTGTTGTTGTTGTTTATTTGACGTTTTTGTTGTTGTTGATGTTGTTGTTGTTTTCGTTGTTGTTTATTTGACGTTGTTGTAGTTGTTTAATTGACGTTGTTGTTGTTGTTATTTATTTAACGTTGTTGTTGTTGTTGTTGTTATTGTTGTTGTTGTTGTTTATTTGACGTTGTTGTTGTTGTTCTTTATTTGACGTTGTTGTCGTTGTTGTTGTTTATTTGACGTGGTTGTTGTTGTTGTTTATTTGACATTGTTGTTGTTGTTGTTATTGTTAATTTGACGTTGTTGTTGTTGTTGTTTATTTGGCATTGTTGTTGTTGTATTTGACGTTGTTGTTGTTTATTTAACGTTGTTGTTGTTGTTGACGTGGTTTTTTTGTTGTTTATTTGACGTTGTTGTTGTTGTTTATTAGACATTGTTGTTGTTGTTAACATAGTTGTTGTTGTTGTTTATTTGACGTTGTTGTTGACGTTGTTGTTGTTGTTGACGTTGTTGTTGTTGTTGTTGTTTATTTGCCGTTGTTATTGTTGTTGACATAGTTGTTATTGTTGTTGTTTATTTGACGTTGTTGTTGTTGTTGCATTGTTGTTGTTGTTGACTTAGTTGTTGTTGTTGTTTATTTGACGTTGTTGTTGTTGTTGTTGACAATGTTGTTTATTTGACGTTGTTGTTGTTGTTGTTTATTTGACGTTGTTGTTGTTGTTGACGTTGTTGTTGTTGTTGACGTTGTTGTTGTTGTTTATTTGACGTTGTTGTTGTTATTTATTTGACATTGTTGTTGTTGTTGACGTTGTTGTTGTTGTTGTTGACGTTGTTGTTGTTGTTGTTGTTGTTTATTTGACATTGTTTTTGTATTGTTGTTTATTTGACGTTGTTATTGTTGTTGACATAGTTGTTGTTGTTGTTGTTGTTTATTTGACGATGTTGTTATTGTTGTTGACGTTGTTGTTGTTGTTGTTTATTTGACGTTGTTGTTGTTGTTTATTTGACGTTGTTGTTGTTGTTTATTTGACGTTGTTGTTGTTGTTTATTTAACGTTGTTGTTGTTGTTGTTGTTTATTTGACGTTCTTATTGTTGTTGTTGTTTATTTGACGTTGTTGTTGTTGCTGACATTGTTGTTGTTGTTGTTGTTGTTTATTTGTTGTTGTTGTTGTTGTTGACATAGTTGTTGTTGTTTATTTCACGTTGTTGTTGTTGATGTTGTTGTTTATTTGACGTTGTTGTTATTGTTGCCGTTGTTGTTGTTGTTGTTTATTTGTCGTTGTTGTTGTTGTTTATTTGACATTGTTGTTGTTGTTGACGGTGTTGTTGTTGTTGTTGTTGTTGTTTATTTGACATTGTTGTTGTTGTTGTTGACGTTGTTGTTGTTTATTTGACATTGTTGTTGTTGTTGTTCTTTATTTGACGTTGTTGTTATTTATTTGACGTTGTTGTTGTTGTTTATTTGACATTGTTGTTGTTGACGTTGTTGTTGTTGTTGTTGACGTTGTTGTTGTTGTTGTTGTTGTTTATTTGACATTGTTTTTGTATTGTTGTTTATTTGACGTTGTTATTGTTGTTGACATAGTTGTTGTTGTTGTTGTTGTTTATTTGACGATGTTGTTATTGTTGTTGACGTTGTTGTTGTTGTTGTTTATTTGACGTTGTTGTTGTTGTTTATTTGACGTTGTTGTTGTTGTTTATTTGACGTTGTTGTTGTTGTTTATTTAACGTTGTTGTTGTTGTTGTTGTTTATTTGACGTTCTTATTGTTGTTGTTGTTTATTTGACGTTGTTGTTGTTGCTGACATTGTTGTTGTTGTTGTTGTTGTTGTTGTTTATTTGTTGTTGTTGTTGTTGTTGACATAGTTGTTGTTGTTTATTTCACGTTGTTGTTGTTGTTGTTGACATAGTTGTTGTTGTTTATTTCACGTTGTTGTTGTTGATGTTGTTGTTTATTTGACGTTGTTGTTATTGTTGCCGTTGTTGTTGTTGTTGTTTATTTGTCGTTGTTGTTGTTGTTTATTTGACATTGTTGTTGTTGTTGACGGTGTTGTTGTTGTTGTTGTTGTTGTTTATTTGACATTGTTGTTGTTGTTGTTGACGTTGTTGTTGTTTATTTGACATTGTTGTTGTTGTTGTTCTTTATTTGACGTTGTTGTTATTTATTTGACGTTGTTGTTGTTGTTTATTTGACATTGTTGTTGTTGACGTTGTTGTTGTTATTGTTTATTTGACGTTGTTGTTGTTGTTGTTTATTTGACGTAATTGTTGTTGTTGACGTTGTTGTTGTTGTTTATTTTACGTTTTTGTTGTTGTTGATGTTGTTGTTGTTATTGTTTTTGTTTATTTGACGTTGTTGTTGTTTATTTGACGTTGTTGTTGTTGTTGTTTATTTGACGTTGTTGTTGTTGTTGTTATTGTTGTTGTTACTGTTTATTTGTCGTTGTTGTTGTTGTTGTTGTTTATTTGACATTGTTGTTGTTTATTTGACATTGTTGTTGTTGTTATTGACGTTGCTGTTGTTGTTTATTTGACGTTGTTGTTGTTGTTTATTTGACATTGTTGTTGTTGTTATTGTTTATTTGACGTTGTTGTTGTTGTTGTTGTTTTTGTTGTTGATGTTGTTGTTGTTGTTGTTGTTTATTTGATGTTGTTGTTTTTAGTTGACGTTGTTGTTGTTGTTGACGTTGTTGTTGTTGTTGTTGTTATTGTTTATTTGACGTTGTTGTTGTTGTTGACATTGTTGTTGTTGTTGTTTATTTGACGTTGTTGTTGTTGTTGTTGTTGTTTACTTGACGTTGTTGTTGTTGTTGTTTATTTGACGTTGTTGTTGTTGTTTATTTGACATTGTTGTTGTTGTTGACGATGTTGTTGTTGTTGTTTATTTGACATTGTTGTTGTTGTTGTTGACGTTGTTGTTGTTGTTTATTTGACATTGTTGTTGTTGTTGTTTATTTGACGTTGTTGTTGTTTATTTGACGTTGTTGTTGTTGTTTATTTGACATTTTTGTTGACGTTGTTGTTGTTGTTGTTATTGTTTATTTGACGTTGTTGTTGTTGTTTATTTGACGTAGTTGTTGTTGTTGATGTTGTTGTTGTTGTTTATTTGACGTTTTTGTTGTTGATGTTGTTGTTGTTTTCGTTGTTGTTTATTTGACGTTGTTGTAGTTGTTTAATTGACGTTGTTGTTGTTGTTGTTGTTTATTTGACGTTGTTGTTGTTGTTGTTATTGTTGTTGTTGTTGTTTATTTGACGTTGTTGTTGTTGTTTATTTGACGTTGTTGTTGTTGTTGTTGTTTATTTGACGTTGTTGTTGTTGTTGTTTATTTGACATTGTTGTTGTTGTTGTTATTTTTTATTTGACGTTGTTGTTGTTGTTTGTTTTGGCATTGTTGTTGTTGTTGTTGACGTTGTTGTTGTTGTTGTTTATTTGACGTTGTTGTTGTTGTTGTTGTTGTTTATTTGACGTTGTTGTTGTTTTTGACGTTGTTGTTGTTGTTTATTTGACGTTGTTGTTGTTGTTGTTTATTTGACATTGTTGTTGTTGTTGTTATTTTTTATTTGACGTTGTTGTTGTTGTTGTTTATTTGACGTTGTTGTTGTTATTGTTGTTATTGTTGTTGTTGTTGTTTATTTGACGTTGTTGTTGTTGTTTATTTGACGTTGTTGTTATTGTTGTTGTTGTTGTTGTTTATTTGACGTTGTTGTTGTTGTTGACGTTATTGTTGTTGTTTATTTGACGTTGTTGTTGTTGTTGTTTATTTGACATTGTTGTTGTTGTTGTTATTGTTTATTTGACGTTGTTGTTGTTGTTTTTTTTGGCATTGTTGTTGTTGTTGTTGTTGACGTTGTTGTTGTTATTGTTGTTTATTTGACGTTGTTGTTGTTGACATTGTTGTTGTTGTTATTGTTTATTTGACGTTGTTGTTGTTGTTTATTTGACGAAGTTGTTGTTGTTGACGTTGTTGTTGTTGTTTATTTGACGTTTTTGTTGTTGATGTTGTTGTTGTTGTTGTTTATTTGACATTGTTGTTGTTGTTGTTATTTATTTGACGTTGTTGTTGTTGACAGTGTTGTTGTTGTTATTTATTTGACGTTGTTGTTGTTCTTGTTGTTGTTGTTGACGTTGTTGTTATTGTTGTTGTTTATTTGACGTTGTTGTTGTTGTTGACATAGTTGTTGTTGTTGTTGTTTATTTGACGTTTTTGTTGTTGTTGATGTTGTTGTTGTTTTCGTTGTTGTTTATTTGACGTTGTTGTAGTTGTTTAATTGACGTTGTTGTTGTTGCTGTTTATTTAACGTTGTTGTTGTTGTTGTTATTGTTGTTGTTGTTGTTGTTTATTTGACGTTGTTGTTGTTGTTCTTTATTTGACGTTGTTGTCGTTGTTGTTGTTGACGTTGTTGTTGTTGTTTATTTGAAATTGTTGTTGTTGTTTATTTGGCGTTGTTGTTGTTGTATTTGACGTTGTTGTTGTTTATTTGACGTTGTTGTTGTTGTTGACGTTGTTTTTCTTGTTGTTTATTTGACGTTGTTGTTGTTGTTGTTTATTTGACGTTGTTGTTGTTGTTGTTTATTTGACGTTGTTGTTGTTCTTGACGTTGTTGTTGTTGTTGACGTTGTTGTTGTTGTTTATTTGACGTTGTTGTTGTTATTTATTTGACATTGTTGTTGTTGTTGACGTTGTTGTTGTTGTTGTTGTTTATTTGACATTGTTGTTGTTGTTGTTGACATTGTTGTTGTTGTTGTTGTTTATTTGACATTGTTTTAGTATTGTTGTTTATTTGACATTGTTGTTGTTATTTATTTGACGTTGTTGTGGGTGATATTGTTGTTGTTGTTGTTGTTGTTTATTTGACGTTGTTGTTGTTGTTTTTTATTTGACGTAGTTGTTGTTGTTGACGGTGTTGTTGTTGTTGTTGTTGTTTATTTGACATTGTTGTTGTTGTTGTTGTTGACGTTGTTGTTGTTTATTTGACATTGTTGTTGTTGTTGTTCTTTATTTGACGTTGTTGTTGTTTATTTGACGTTGTTGTTGTTATTTATTTGACATTGTTGTTGTTGTTGTTGTTTATTTGACGTTGTTGTTGTTTATTTGAGGTTGTTGTTGTTGTTTATTTGACGTTTTTGTTGACGTTGTTGTTGTTGTTGTTATTGTTTATTTGACGTTGTTGTTGTTGTTTATTTGACGTAGTTGTTGTTGTTGATGTTGTTGTTGTTGTTTTATTGACGTTTTTGTTGTTGATGTTGTTGTTGTTTTCGTTGTTGTTTATTTGATGTTGTTGTAGTTGTTTAATTGACGTTGTTGTTGTTGTTGTTTATTTGACGTTGTTGTTGTTGTTGTTATTGTTGTTGTTGTTGTTTATTTGACGTTGTTGTTGTTGTTCTTTATTTGACGTTGTTGTCGTTGTTGTTGTTTATTTGACGTTGTTGTTGTTGACGTTGTTGTTGTTGTTGTTTATTTGACATTGTTGTTGTTGTTATTGTTAATTTGACGTTGTTGTTGTTGTTGTTGTTTATTTGGCATTGTTGTTGTTGTATTTGACGTTGTTGTTGTTTATTTAACGTTGTTGTTGTTGTTGACGTGGTTTTTTTGTTGTTTATTTGACGTTGTTGTTGTTGTTTATTAGACATTGTTGTTGTTGTTAACATAGTTGTTGTTGTTGTTTATTTGACGTTGTTGTTGACGTTGTTGTTGTTGTTGACGTTGTTGTTGTTGTTGTTGTTTATTTGCCGTTGTTGTTGTTGTTGACATAGTTGTTATTGTTGTTGTTTATTTGACGTTGTTGTTGTTGTTGCATTGTTGTTGTTGTTGACTTAGTTGTTGTTGTTGTTTATTTGACGTTGTTGTTGTTGTTGTTGACAATGTTGTTTATTTGACGTTGTTGTTGTTGTTGTTTATTTGACGTTGTTGTTGTTGTTGACGTTGTTGTTGTTGTTGACGTTGTTGTTGTTGTTTATTTGACGTTGTTGTTGTTATTTATTTGACATTATTGTTGTTGTTGACGTTGTTGTTGTTGTTGTTGTTGACGTTGTTGTTGTTGTTGTTGTTGTTTATTTGACATTGTTTTTGTATTGTTGTTTATTTGACGTTGTTATTGTTGTTGACATAGTTGTTGTTGTTGTTGTTGTTTATTTGACGATGTTGTTATTGTTGTTGACGTTGTTGTTGTTGTTGTTTATTTGACGTTGTTGTTGTTGTTGTTTATTTGACGTTGTTGTTGTTGTTTATTTGACGTTGTTGTTGTTGTTTATTTAACGTTGTTGTTGTTGTTGTTGTTTATTTGACGTTCTTATTGTTGTTGTTGTTTATTTGACGTTGTTGTTGTTGCTGACATTGTTGTTGTTGTTGTTGTTGTTTATTTGTTGTTGTTGTTGTTGTTGACATAGTTGTTGTTGTTTATTTCATGTTGTTGTTGTTGATGTTGTTGTTTATTTGACGTTGTTGTTGTTGTTGCCATTGTTGTTGTTGTTGTTTATTTGTCGTTGTTGTTGTTGTTTATTTGACATTGTTGTTGTTGTTGACGGTGTTGTTGTTGTTGTTGTTGTTTATTTGACATTGTTGTTGTTGTTGTTGACGTTGTTGTTGTTTATTTGACATTGTTGTTGTTGTTGTTCTTTATTTGACGTTGTTGTTATTTATTTGACGTTGTTGTTGTTGTTTATTTGACATTGTTGTTGTTGACGTTGTTGTTGTTATTGTTTATTTGACGTTGTTGTTGTTGTTGTTTATTTGACGTAATTGTTGTTGTTGACGTTGTTGTTGTTGTTTATTTTACGTTTTTGTTGTTGTTGATGTTGTTGTTGTTATTGTTTTTGTTTATTTGACGTTGTTGTTGTTTATTTGACGTTGTTGTTGTTGTTGTTGTTTATTTGACGTTGTTGTTGTTGTTGTTATTGTTGTTGTTACTGTTTATTTGTCGTTGTTGTTGTTGTTGTTGTTGTTTATTTGACATTGTTGTTGTTTATTTGACATTGTTGTTGTTGTTATTGACGTTGCTGTTGTTGTTTATTTGACGTTGTTGTTGTTTATTTGACATTGTTGTTGTTGTTATTGTTTATTTGACGTTGTTGTTGTTGTTGTTGTTTTTGTTGTTGATGTTGTTGTTGTTGTTGTTGTTTATTTGATGTTGTTGTTTTTGTTGACGTTGTTGTTGTTGTTGACGTTGTTGTTGTTGTTGTTATTGTTTATTTGACGTTGTTGTTGTTGTTGACATTGTTGTTGTTGTTGTTTATTTGACGTTGTTGTTGTTGTTGTTGTTGTTTACTTGACGTTGTTGTTGTTGTTGTTTATTTGACGTTGTTGTTGTTGTTTATTTGACATTGTTGTTGTTGTTGACGATGTTGTTGTTGTTGTTTATTTGACATTGTTGTTGTTGTTGTTGACGTTGTTGTTGTTGTTTATTTGACATTGTTGTTGTTGTTGTTTATTTGACGTTGTTGTTGTTTATTTGACGTTGTTGTTGTTGTTTATTTGACATTTTTGTTGACGTTGTTGTTGTTGTTGTTATTGTTTATTTGACGTTGTTGTTGTTGTTTATTTGACGTAGTTGTTGTTGTTGATGTTGTTGTTGTTGTTGTTTATTTGACGTTTTTGTTGTTGATGTTGTTGTTGTTTTCGTTGTTGTTTATTTGACGTTGTTGTAGTTGTTTAATTGACGTTGTTGTTGTTGTTGTTGTTTATTTGACGTTGTTGTTGTTGTTGTTGTTATTGTTGTTGTTGTTGTTTATTTGACGTTGTTGTTGTTGTTTATTTGACGCTGTTGTTGTTGTTGTTATTTATTTGACGTTGTTGTTGTTTTTGACGTTGTTGTTGTTGTTTATTTGACGTTGTTGTTGTTGTTTATTTGACGTTGTTGTTGTTGTTGTTTATTTGACATTGTTGTTGTTGTTGTTATTTTTTATTTGACGTTGTTGTTGTTGTTTTTTTTGGCATTGTTGTTGTTGTTGTTGACGTTGTTGTTGTTGTTGTTTATTTGACGCTGTTGTTGTTGTTGTTGTTGTTGTTTATTTGACGTTGTTGTTGTTTTTGACGTTGTTGTTGTTGTTTATTTGACGTTGTTGTTGTTGTTGTTTATTTGACATTGTTGTTGTTGTTGTTATTTTTTATTTGACGTTGTTGTTGTTGTTGTTTATTTGACGTTGTTGTTGTTATTGTTGTTATTGTTGTTGTTGTTGTTTATTTGACGTTGTTGTTGTTGTTTATTTGACGTTGTTGTTATTGTTGTTGTTGTTGTTTATTTGACGTTGTTGTTGTTGTTGACGTTATTGTTGTTGTTTATTTGACGTTGTTGTTGTTGTTGTTTATTTGACATTGTTGTTGTTGTTGTTATTGTTTATTTGACGTTGTTGTTGTTGTTTTTTTTGGCATTGTTGTTGTTGTTGTTGACGTTGTTGTTGTTATTGTTGTTTATTTGACGTTGTTGTTGTTGACATTGTTGTTGTTGTTATTGTTTATTTGACGTTGTTGTTGTTGTTTATTTGACGAAGTTGTTGTTGTTGACATTGTTGTTGTTGTTTATTTGACGTTTTTGTTGTTGATGTTGTTGTTGTTGTTGTTTATTTGACATTGTTGTTGTTGTTGTTATTTATTTGACGTTGTTGTTGTTGACAGTGTTGTTGTTGTTATTTATTTGACGTTGTTGTTGTTCTTGTTGTTGTTGTTGACGTTGTTGTTATTGTTGTTGTTTATTTGACGTTGTTGTTGTTGTTGACATAGTTGTTGTTGTTGTTGTTTATTTGACGTTTTTGTTGTTGTTGATGTTGTTGTTGTTTTCGTTGTTGTTTATTTGACATTGTTGTAGTTGTTTAATTGACGTTGTTGTTGTTGCTGTTTATTTAACGTTGTTGTTGTTGTTGTTATTGTTGTTGTTGTTGTTGTTTATTTGACGTTGTTGTTGTTGTTCTTTATTTGACGTTGTTGTCGTTGTTGTTGTTGACGTTGTTGTTGTTGTTTATTTGAAATTGTTGTTGTTGTTTATTTGGCGTTGTTGTTGTTGTATTTGACGTTGTTGTTGTTTATTTGACGTTGTTGTGGTTGTTGACGTTGTTTTTCTTGTTGTTTATTTGACGTTGTTGTTGTTGTTGTTTATTTGACGTTGTTGTTGTTGTTGTTTATTTGACGTTGTTGTTGTTGTTGACGTTGTTGTTGTTGTTGACGTTGTTGTTGTTGTTGTTGTTTATTTGACGTTGTTGTTGTTATTTATTTGACATTGTTGTTGTTGTTGACGTTGTTGTTGTTGTTGTTGTTTATTTGACATTGTTGTTGTTGTTGTTGACGTTGTTGTTGTTGTTGTTGTTTATTTGACATTGTTTTAGTATTGTTGTTTATTTGACATTGTTGTTGTTATTTATTTGACGTTGTTGTGGGTGATATTGTTGTTGTTGTTGTTGTTGTTTATTTGACGTTGTTGTTGTTGTTTTTTATTTGACGTAGTTGTTGTTGTTGACGGTGTTGTTGTTGTTGTTGTTTATTTGACATTGTTGTTGTTGTTGTTGTTGACGTTGTTGTTGTTTATTTGACATTGTTGTTGTTGTTGTTCTTTATTTGACGTTGTTGTTGTTTATTTGACGTTGTTGTTGTTGTTTATTTGACATTGTTGTTGTTGTTGTTTATTTGACGTTGTTGTTGTTTATTTGAGGTTGTTGTTGTTGTTTATTTGACGTTGTTGTTGTTGTTTATTTGACGTAGTTGTTGTTGTTGATGTTGTTGTTGTTGTTTTATTGACGTTTTTGTTGTTGATGTTGTTGTTGTTTTCGTTGTTGTTTATTTGATGTTGTTGTAGTTGTTTAATTGACGTTGTTGTTGTTGTTGTTGTTTATTTGACGTTGTTGTTGTTATTGTTGTTATTGTTGTTGTTGTTGTTTATTTGACGTTGTTGTTGTTGTTTATTTGACGTTGTTGTTATTGTTGTTGTTGTTGTTGTTTATTTGACGTTGTTGTTGTTGTTGACGTTATTGTTGTTGTTTATTTGACGTTGTTGTTGTTGTTGTTTATTTGACATTGTTGTTGTTGTTGTTGTTATTGTTTATTTGACGTTGTTGTTGTTGTTTTTTTTGGAATTGTTGTTGTTGTTGTTGACGTTGTTGTTGTTATTGTTGTTCATTTGACGTTGTTGTTGTTGACATTGTTGTTGTTGTTATTGTTTATTTGACGTTGTTGTTGTTGTTTATTTGACGAAGTTGTTGTTGTTGACGTTGTTGTTGTTGTTTATTTGACGTTTTTGTTGTTGATGTTGTTGTTTATTTGACATTGTTGTTGTTGTTGTTGTTTATTTGACGTTGTTGTTGTTGACGGTGTTGTTGTTGTTATTTATTTGACGTTGTTGTTGTTCTTGTTGTTGTTTATTTGACGTTGTTGTTGTTGACGTTGTTGTTGTTGTTGTTGTTTATTTGACGTTGTTGTTGTTCTTGTTGTTGTTTATTTGACGTTGTTGTTGTTATTGTTGTTATTGTTGTTGTTGTTGTTTATTTGACGTTGTTGTTGTTGTTAACATAATTGTTGTTGTTGTTTATTTGACGTTGTTGTTGACGTTGTTGTTGTTGTTGACGTTGTTGTTGTTGTTGTTTATTTGCCGTTGTTGTTGCTGTTGACATAGTTGTTATTGTTGTTGTTTATTTGACGTTGTTGTTGTTGTTGTTGTTGTTGTTGTTGTTTATTTGACATTGTTGTTGTTGTTGACTTAGTTGTTGTTGTTGTTTATTTGACGTTGTTGTTGTTGACAATGTTGTTTATTTGACGTTGTTGTTGTTGTTGTTTATTTGACGTTGTTGTTGTTGTTGACGTTGTTGTTGTTGTTGACGTTGTTGTTGTTGTTTAATTGACGTTGTTGTTGTTATTTATTTGACATTGTTGTTGTTGTTGACGTTGTTGTTGTTGTTGTTGACGTTGTTGTTGTTGTTGTTGTTGTTGTTGTTGTTGTTTATTTGACATTGTTTTAGTATTGTTGTTTATTTGACGTTGTTGTTGTTGTTGACATAGTTGTTGTTGTTGTTGATGTTTATTTGACGATGTTGTTATTGTTGTTGACGTTGTTGTTGTTGTTGTTTATTTGACGTTGTTGTTGTTGTTTATTTGACGTTGTTGTTGTTGTTTATTTGACGTTGTTGTTGTTGTTTATTTAACGTTGTTGTTGTTGTTGTTGTTGTTTATTTGACGTTCTTATTGTTGTTGTTGTTTATTTGACGTTGTTGTTGTTGCTGACATTGTTGTTGTTGTTGTTGTTGTTTATTTGTTGTTGTTGTTGTTGTTGACATAGTTGTTGTTGTTTATTTCACGTTGTTGTTGTTGATGTTGTTGTTTATTTGACGTTGTTGTTGTTGTTGCCGTTGTTGTTGTTGTTGTTTATTTGTCGTTGTTGTTGTTGTTTATTTGACATTGTTGTTGTTGTTGACGGTGTTGTTGTTGTTGTTGTTGTTGTTTATTTGACATTGTTGTTGTTGTTGTTGACGTTGTTGTTGTTTATTTGACATTGTTGTTGTTGTTGTTCTTTATTTGACGTTGTTGTTGTTTATTTGACGTTGTTGTTGTTGTTTATTTGACGTTGTTGTAGTTGACGTTGTTGTTGTTATTGTTTATTTGACGTTGTTGTTGTTGTTGTTTATTTGACGTAATTGTTGTTGTTGTTGTTTATTTTACGTTTTTGTTGTTGTTGTTGTTATTGTTTTTGTTTATTTGACGTTGTTGTTGTTTATTTGACGTTGTTGTTGTTGTTGTTTATTTGACGTTGTTGTTGTTGTTGTTGTTATTGTTGTTGTTACTGTTTATTTGACGTTGTTGTTGTTGTTGTTGTTGTTTATTTGACATTGTTGTTGTTTATTTGACATTGTTGTTGTTGTTATTGACGTTGCTGTTGTTGTTTATTTGACGTTGTTGTTGTTGTTTATTTGACATTGTTGTTGTTGTTGTTATTGTTTATTTGACGTTGTTGTTGTTGTTGTTGTTTTTGTTGTTGATGTTGTTGTTGTTGTTGTTGTTGTTTATTTGATGTTGTTGTTGTTGTTGACGTTGTTGTAGTTGTTGACGTTGTTGTTGTTGTTGTTGTTATTGTTTATTTGACGTTGTTGTTGTTGTTGTTGACATTGTTGTTGTTGTTGTTTATTTGACGTTATTGTTGTTGTTGTTGTTTACTTGACGTTGTTGTTGTTGTTGTTTATTTGACGTTGTTGTTGTTGTTGACATAGTTGTTGTTGTTGTTTATTTGACGTTGTTGTTGTTGTTTATTTGACATTGTTGTTGTTGTTGACGATGATGTTGTTGTTGTTTATTTGAAATTGTTGTTGTTGTTGTTGACGTTGTTGTTGTTGTTTATTTGACATTGTTGTTGTTGTTTATTTGAGGTTGTTGTTGTTTATTTGACGTTGTTGTTGTTGTTTATTTGACATTTTTGTTGACGTTGTTGTTGTTGTTGTTATTGTTTATTTGACGTTGTTGTTGTTTATTTGACGTAGTTGTTGTTGTTGATGTTGTTGTTGTTGTTTATTTGACGTTTTTGTTGTTGATGTTTTTGTTGTTTTCGTTGTTGTTTATTTGACGTTGTTGTAGTTGTTTAATTGACGTTGTTGTTGTTGTTGTTGTTTATTTGACGTTGTTGTTGTTGTTGTTGTTATTGTTGTTGTTGTTGTTTATTTGACGTTGTTGTTGTTGTTTATTTGACGTTGTTGTTGTTGTTGTTGATGTTGTTTATTTGACGTTGTTGTTGTTGTTGACGTTGTTGTTGTTGTTTATTTGACGTTGTTGTTGTTGTTGTTTATTTAACATTGTTGTTGTTGTTGTTATTTTTTATTTGACGTTGTTGTTGTTGTTTTTTTTGGCATTGTTGTTGTTGTTGTTGACGTTGTTGTTGTTGTTGTTGTTTATTTGACGTTGTTGTTATTGATGTTGTTTTTGTTGTTGTTTATTTGACGTTGTTGTTGTTATTGTTGTTTATTTGACGTTGTTGTTGTTGTTGTTTATTTGACGTTGTTGTTGTTGTTTATTTGACGTTGTTGTTGTTATTGTTGTTTATTTGACGTTGTTGTTGTTGTTGTTTATTTGACGTTGTTGTTGTTGTTTATTTGACGTTGTTGTTGTTGTTGTTTATTTGACATTGTTGTTGTTAACGGTGTTGTTGTTGTTGTTTATTTGACGTTGTTGTTGTTGTTGTTGTTTATTTGACGTTGTTGTTGTTGGCGTTGTTGTTGTTGTTGTTGTTTATTTGACATTGTTGTTGTTGACATAGTTGTTATTGTTGTTGTTTATTTGACGTTGTTGTTGTTGTTGACGTTGTTGTTTGGGTTGTTTTTTATTTGACGTTGTTGTTGTAGTTGACATAGTTGTTATTGTTGTTGTTGTTTATTTGACGTTGTTGTTGTTGTTGACGTTGTTGTTGTTGTTGTTTATTTGACGTTGTTGTTGTTTATTTGACATTGTTGTTGTTGTTGACGTTGTTGTTGTTGTTTATTAGACATTGTTGGTGTTGTTGTTGTTGACGTTGTTGTTGTTGTTGTTTATTTGACTTTGTTGTTGTTGTTGTTTATTTGACGTTGTTGTTGTTGTTGTTGACTTAGTTGTTGTTGTTGTTTATTTGACGTTGTTGTTGTTGTTGACGTTGTTGTTTATTTGACGTTGTTGTTGTTTTTTATTTGACGTTGTTGTTGTTGTTGACGTTGTTGTTGTTGTTTATTTGACGTTGTTGTTGTTATTTATTTGACATTGTTATTGTTGTTGACGTTGTTGTTGTTGTTGTTGTTGTTGTTTATTTGACATTGTTGTTGTTGTTGTTGACGTTGTTGTTGTTGTTGTTTATTTGACGTTGTTTTAGAGTTGTTGTTTATTTGACATTGTTGTTGTTATTTATTTGACGTTGTTGTGGGTGACATTGTTGTTGTTGTTTATTTGACGTTGTTGTTGTTGTTTATTTGACGTAGTTGTTGTTGTTGACGTTGTTGTTGTTGTTGTTTATTTGACGTTTTTGTTGTTGTTGTATATTTGACGTTGTTGTAGTTGTTATTGTTGTTGTTGTTTATTTGACATTGTTGTTGTTGTTGTTGTTGTTGTTGTTGTTGTTTATTTGACATTGTTGTTGTTGTTGACTTAGTTGTTGTTGTTGTTTATTTGACGTTGTTGTTGTTGTTGTTGTTGACAATGTTGTTTATTTGACGTTGTTGTTGTTGTTGTTTATTTGACGTTGTTGTTGTTGTTGACGTTGTTGTTGTTGTTGACGTTGTTGTTGTTGTTTATTTGACGTTGTTGTTGTTATTTATTTGACATTGTTGTTGTTGTTGACGTTGTTGTTGTTGTTGTTGACGTTGTTGTTGTTGTTGTTGTTGTTGTTGTTGTTGTTTATTTGACATTGTTTTAGTATTGTTGTTTATTTGACGTTGTTGTTGTTGTTGACATAGTTGTTGTTGTTGTTGATGTTTATTTGACGATGTTGTTATTGTTGTTGACGTTGTTGTTGTTGTTGTTTATTTGACGTTGTTGTTGTTGTTTATTTGACGTTGTTGTTGTTGTTTATTTGACGTTGTTGTTGTTGTTTATTTAACGTTGTTGTTGTTGTTGTTGTTGTTTATTTGACGTTCTTATTGTTGTTGTTGTTTATTTGACGTAGTTGTTGTTGCTGACATTGTTGTTGTTGTTGTTGTTGTTTATTTGTTGTTGTTGTTGTTGTTGACATAGTTGTTGTTGTTTATTTCACGTTGTTGTTGTTGATGTTGTTGTTTATTTGACGTTGTTGTTGTTGTTGCCGTTGTTGTTGTTGTTGTTTATTTGTCGTTGTTGTTGTTGTTTATTTGACATTGTTGTTGTTGTTGACGGTGTTGTTGTTGTTGTTGTTGTTGTTTATTTGACATTGTTGTTGTTGTTGTTGACGTTGTTGTTGTTTATTTGACATTGTTGTTGTTGTTGTTCTTTATTTGACGTTGTTGTTGTTTATTTGACGTTGTTGTTGTTGTTTATTTGACGTTGTTGTAGTTGACGTTGTTGTTGTTATTGTTTATTTGACGTTGTTGTTGTTGTTGTTTATTTGACGTAATTGTTGTTGTTGACGTTGTTGTTGTTGTTGTTTATTTTACGTTTTTGTTGTTGTTGTTGTTATTGTTTTTGTTTATTTGACGTTGTTGTTGTTTATTTGACGTTGTTGTTGTTGTTGTTTATTTGACGTTGTTGTTGTTGTTGTTGTTATTGTTGTTGTTACTGTTTATTTGACGTTGTTGTTGTTGTTGTTGTTGTTTATTTGACATTGTTGTTGTTTATTTGACATTGTTGTTGTTGTTATTGACGTTGCTGTTGTTGTTTATTTGACGTTGTTGTTGTTGTTTATTTGACATTGTTGTTGTTGTTGTTATTGTTTATTTGACGTTGTTGTTGTTGTTGTTGTTTTTGTTGTTGATGTTGTTGTTGTTGTTGTTGTTGTTTATTTGATGTTGTTGTTGTTGTTGACGTTGTTGTAGTTGTTGACGTTGTTGTTGTTGTTGTTGTTATTGTTTATTTGACGTTGTTGTTGTTGTTGTTGACATTGTTGTTGTTGTTGTTTATTTGACGTTATTGTTGTTGTTGTTGTTTACTTGACGTTGTTGTTGTTGTTGTTTATTTGACGTTGTTGTTGTTGTTGACATAGTTGTTGTTGTTGTTTATTTGACGTTGTTGTTGTTGTTTATTTGACATTGTTGTTGTTGTTGACGATGATGTTGTTGTTGTTTATTTGAAATTGTTGTTGTTGTTGTTGACGTTGTTGTTGTTGTTTATTTGACATTGTTGTTGTTGTTTATTTGAGGTTGTTGTTGTTTATTTGACGTTGTTGTTGTTGTTTATTTGACATTTTTGTTGACGTTGTTGTTGTTGTTGTTATTGTTTATTTGACGTTGTTGTTGTTTATTTGACGTAGTTGTTGTTGTTGATGTTGTTGTTGTTGTTTATTTGACGTTTTTGTTGTTGATGTTTTTGTTGTTTTCGTTGTTGTTTATTTGACGTTGTTGTAGTTGTTTAATTGACGTTGTTGTTGTTGTTGTTGTTTATTTGACGTTGTTGTTGTTGTTGTTGTTATTGTTGTTGTTGTTGTTTATTTGACGTTGTTGTTGTTGTTTATTTGACGTTGTTGTTGTTGTTGTTGATGTTGTTTATTTGACGTTGTTGTTGTTGTTGACGTTGTTGTTGTTGTTTATTTGACGTTGTTGTTGTTGTTGTTTATTTGACATTGTTGTTGTTGTTGTTATTGTTTATTTGACGTTGTTGTTGTTGTTTTTTTTGGCATTGTTGTTGTTGTTGTTGACGTTGTTGTTGTTATTGTTGTTTATTTGACGTTGTTGTTGTTGACATTATTGTTGTTGTTATTGTTTATTTGACGTTGTTGTTGTTGTTTATTTGACGAAGTTGTTGTTGTTGACATTGTTGTTGTTGTTTATTTGACGTTTTTGTTGTTGATGTTGTTGTTGTTGTTGTTTATTTGACATTGTTGTTGTTGTTGTTATTTATTTGACGTTGTTGTTGTTGACAGTGTTGTTGTTGTTATTTATTTGACGTTGTTGTTGTTCTTGTTGTTGTTGTTGACGTTGTTGTTATTGTTGTTGTTTATTTGACGTTGTTGTTGTTGTTGACATAGTTGTTGTTGTTGTTGTTTATTTGACGTTTTTGTTGTTGTTGATGTTGTTGTTGTTTTCGTTGTTGTTTATTTGACATTGTTGTAGTTGTTTAATTGACGTTGTTGTTGTTGCTGTTTATTTAACGTTGTTGTTGTTGTTGTTATTGTTGTTGTTGTTGTTGTTTATTTGACGTTGTTGTTGTTGTTCTTTATTTGACGTTGTTGTCGTTGTTGTTGTTGACGTTGTTGTTGTTGTTTATTTGAAATTGTTGTTGTTGTTTATTTGGCGTTGTTGTTGTTGTATTTGACGTTGTTGTTGTTTATTTGACGTTGTTGTGGTTGTTGACGTTGTTTTTCTTGTTGTTTATTTGACGTTGTTGTTGTTGTTGTTTATTTGACGTTGTTGTTGTTGTTGTTTATTTGACGTTGTTGTTGTTGTTGACGTTGTTGTTGTTGTTGACGTTGTTGTTGTTGTTGTTTATTTGACGTTGTTGTTGTTATTTATTTGACATTGTTGTTGTTGTTGACGTTGTTGTTGTTGTTGTTGTTTATTTGACATTGTTGTTGTTGTTGTTGACGTTGTTGTTGTTGTTGTTGTTGTTTATTTGACATTGTTTTAGTATTGTTGTTTATTTGACATTGTTGTTGTTATTTATTTGACGTTGTTGTGGGTGATATTGTTGTTGTTGTTGTTGTTGTTTATTTGACGTTGTTGTTGTTGTTTTTTATTTGACGTAGTTGTTGTTGTTGACGGTGTTGTTGTTGTTGTTGTTTATT